>CM060700.1:90830874-90915874 GCA_030686995.1 Artemisia argyi | reverse complement strand
TCCCTTGGATTGGCATACTCTAATTAAAATAAGTATTTCTTCTATGCAGGATGAAGACATTTAGCTATTGATTAGTTTTATAAAAAAGTTCAATATCCTTTTATTATGGTGGTGCAGGATCTTAACTTATGGAAACTAATTATAAGTCATGCCATGGAGGAGATTAGTCGTTGGTGTATCCTATGGTGTCCATTCTAATGTCTGCATCAATCAATTGGTAATTACTTTACAACGTACGTACATTTGGATACTCACTCTGCTTGACCACTTTTTTGTTCTCATTGGCGAGGCATGGAAATGCAGCCCAGAAGAAAAATATTTACCAAAGGTAGATAATTATTTATTACTCCGTACGTATTTCTTATATATTTGATTCTAGGAACTAATATGTTATACTTAATTAAAGTTATATCAGTGGGGAGCTTGTGGAGCTCTTTCCATCAGTGAGAGCCTGGTGGTACGCAGTATATAGTTTCATTTCATATATTTAATGTTTTGTTATGCATAACAATGAGAGTAAATTATTGGACAGGCGATCAATGGATTCCATTATCTTTTATTAGGTGGTTTACAGTCCTTTGACTCCCCTTTTCAAGGTTTAGGGAGGATACTGATGAATACTCCAGCTTAGTTGTATGTTAAATCTGCTTATATGATTTTCTGTAACATTCACTTTGGTTATTTGTTTCTTTCATATATATGTAGTCCTGAGTCCTAACATGTCACCATTAATTCGCTGAACCACTAAGGTGGTCATGTTGTTTAGAGACAAAGACATTTTTTGTGTAGTGTGACTGGATGAATATTATGGACTGTGACCAGCCAACCTCCTTCACCCTTGCACATAGATTACCTTTCAATATGTTGGCTCTTCACTATAAAAAAATAATAATCCTAGAATATTGATATTACCAATTTACTACATGAATGCTACTGATGCGTCGTTTGTCCTAGGAACATTTCTTTCTCAATCAAGATTCGAAATTTCAAAATTGCCACATTTCTAAAACTCTTTTCTACATCAACAGATTATATAGGAACCATCCAAAGAATTATGATTCTATTGTCATGTCGAGAAATCATGATCAATCTTTCATATGATTCTGCTTTCATGTCACGAGATGAAAAGTTAAATTTTGATTTGAATTTTTTGGTGATATGAACCCTAATTTTTTTGTTTAACTAGGTATGTAAAGCAATTTCATCTATTAGTATTTCTAATTTCATGTATTTATATATTTTGCGCTAATTTTTTATGTCTTTCTTTAATGTTTAAACAATCGATGAAAGCACTTTCTTTTTGTATGACTTTGATTCACTTATATCAAAACAAAGGAAATTAAAGATATTGTGTCGCCGTTTGATGCACAAATCATAGGGAGTTCATGCTACTAATATAGAAGGTGCAACTTGAGATTATGGTGATTTTGCCAATATATCCTTCTTTTTTAAAGTATGTTATATCCTTATTTTGAGAGGTAAGCATTTATATGATATTTGTTTTAACCTCTATTAAGCTTACTTGTGCTCCACATAGTATTTTTTTGCATTCGTATGAAGGTATGAAGGCATGTTACAAAAGAGTACTTTGGTGTTCAATTCACATATACACTTACGGATATTATACACTTGCATTTCAGGTCATGATAACTTTTATGCCACTGCCGCCTTCAGCCACCTATTTGGCTTTCCATCCTCAAGACAGTAACAGGTTTTTCCAAATGTGTCAAGATAAGTGGGTGGGTATGGTAAACCTGTTTGAGCTGAAGCGGGCATTTAATCATTACATGCCACGTCAGGTAAACTCTTAAATACTTATTTGTCCTATTTTTCTTTATAAATAACTAATGCTTTCATTTAGGGATTCACCCAATATTATAACCGTAATAACCTTAATATTTGTATGTGTTTAAATTAGACTTTGGGCTACTTTCAACCCGTTTGACCTGATCCCCTTTTAGCCAATTTAACGCACCCTTTACTTGGCCAATATCAAACAGTTCGTATAATAGAATCAGCACAAACCTACTCATGAGTAGGTTTTTATATTTTGTTGTAATGACCCATGCTCAGTGCAATGTTGGCATACTGTTAATGCTTTCTTTTATAGACGAAAGGGGGATCTTTTGTTGTAATGACAGCGCAAGGCCATAGGTAACAAATGGAATTGCAGCAGCAAGAGGCAGTACCACAAACACAGTCATGTCAGTTGCCACAACAATTAACTATTAAAACAAAGCCAAATATGTTGCAACGGGATATGCAACATCAGTTGTCTTTCAGCAGAAAAATGTAACAGATCAAGGCATGCCCAGGAGCTTTTTCATGTGCATATGTGTTGGATTTAGTAATTGTAGATGAAACTTACCAGGTACTTATTCTTGAACACTAAAATTCAGCTGATTTTTTTGGGTTTGGAAATGGATTTAAGTGTGTTGGTGTTACTATTGTTATAAAAAAAACCCAGTCTCCATCGCGCATTTAAAGCATGCACGAGTAGAGCTTACCCGTTACCTTCCAAGCCAAAAGTAGATAGGACGCGCCTCAAACTTTTGCCCACAAAGCATCAGCATGTTGTACTCTAATAAGTGTAAAGAAACCCACCTGAACAAAAAATATGTCAATGATTAATTAAATTGTTAATTGATCATAGAATAAAGAATATACGAACCCTATTAATTATATCAAACTTTCCTTACTCACACTAAACAAAATTTCTCCAACACAAGCTGCTTAACAATCAATTATTGTAAAAGAGCTTATTGATCATGTGGGTTTAGGATCTACTTAAAAGAAAGAAAAATAGTAAAAAAACACATCCTATATTAGATAAAATTAACCTTATAAGTTGTTCGTAAACTTATTCAAGAGATTTGTATGGAACATTTAAGTTCAACCAATTGACCATTTTTCTTTTATATTCACATTTCACTCATGGGTCTTATAGCTTATT
This sequence comes from Artemisia argyi, assembly GCA_030686995.1. Classification (NCBI taxonomy): domain Eukaryota; kingdom Viridiplantae; phylum Streptophyta; class Magnoliopsida; order Asterales; family Asteraceae; genus Artemisia; species Artemisia argyi. The sequence continues at coordinate 90,912,921 of CM060700.1, read as the reverse complement.
TTTTTGAATAGAACATCAATATACGACTCTAGACACCGTAGAAATGTTGAAGCCAATCCTTTATTCAAAATTATATACCAAACACAAAGATAACCCTTCTGACCCTTATCAGGTTACTTCTACTTTATATATTTTGGTTTATTTCTTTATACTTTCTGTCATTCGTGATTTATTTTGCCATTGGGAGATTATGAACAAATCATTAGTGATATAAAAAATTGGGATCATACTCTTGACCAGATAAACGAGCCCAAAATACCATCTGACAAGCCCCTCCGCCTACCACTTCAGGATGTTTACAAGATTGGTGGTATTGGAACTATGACAGTGTGACGTTTTGAGACTGCTGGTGTCATCAAGCATGGTATGGTCGTCACTTTTGGACCATCTGGTTTGGCCACTGAAGTCATATCAGTTGAGATGCACCATGAAGCTCTAACTGAAGCTCCAAGAATGTTAGGAAACCTACTTGGAACATTGTAGGTAAGACTGATCTTACCATCCTTTGCATATGCTATTGACGAGTATTATAAAAGAATTATTGATAAGCTAGATACATGCGAATGAGCTCTCTCTACAGTTTAACGTACTAATTCTATTAACCGAATGCTCAATAATTAAGAAAAAGGTTCATTACTTTAAGGTACTAATTCTGTTAACCGAATGCTCAGTAATTAAGAAAAAGGCTCATATCTTTTTGGAAATGAAATGCAGGAGGAAGGTGCAAATATCATAGTAAACTCGGTACACCCAGGATTAATAATGACAGATCTCATTAGGCATTCTTTTTGGCTCATGAGTAAGTGTATGCATGGTGATATTTTAGTTCTCTACTATTACAAAAGAATTATTGATAAGCTAGATACATAAATAAACTTTTGTTTCCAATAAAGGGTGACCAATGAGCATTGGCATCTTTGATCTAAATGTTTTTCAAAAAACAGTTATTCAGACAAAAGGGAATACGACCAATCCAAGTTAGCAAATATTTTACATGCGAATGAGCTCTCTCGACGCTTAAAGGTACTAATTTTGTTAACCGAATGTTCAATAATTAAGAAAAAGATAATGGATGAAAGAAGATCTGAATACATAATGGTTTAAATTACTACAGGTCTTACGTGGTTGGAGCTTTTTCCACTCACTGGTAGAAAACATCAGGTAATCTTCATAACTTTCTACTTTGACTTATGGTGACACTAAGAGGGAGCTTTAAATAATAAGTCTTGCCTAAGATAGTTGTAAGGATTTGTACTTGGATTGTAAAGATAGTTGCTAATTTAGTTCTTTCTAGGTATGAATGTCAAACCCATTTTGTAAACAAATCGCAATAACAAGAAATGGGTTTGCAAATATTGTCGTTCGATACTTAATATACCTAAAAAGGATTTTAAGTTTATCACATGAGGAATTTGATTTACTAGAAAAAAACTCTTGGTGTTACAAGCTCAGTTCGCCAGCCATGAAATCCATTTTTCTATCTTGCGAGAGGTTACAAATTTAATTACTTCTATGTTGGGTACATTCTATAGTTTGCTATATTAAAATAGAAGATTGATGGCAAAAATGATGGGAGTCGAGTTCTTGGATTGTCACAAGAGGTGCTTGCTAAAAGAAATTTGATTAAAGGAGTAACAGCAAACGAGAGTGCAACCGTTCATGTTAGTATTTGAAATTATTAGATGTCAATGCTTTTTTTTCGTCTATTTTTCTTTCTTTCTGAAATATGCTTAAAATCATGCAGGATACTTTTACTTTAGGGATAGTGGTTGTTAGACAGGTTGTTGTGAAAGTTGACCTCAGCCTGAATAATATCCTTATGAAAAAAGAACCATATGCACTTTTTCATATATCAAAAAACTAGAATAGGCAAATTATATTATAGCTTTTCAAAGAGAAAAGGATGATTTGTTTATCATGAGTCTCCATTATTGGGATTAATATGCTATATTGAATAGAAGTAGGCTAATGACACTCACACTTCCTTGTGTCTTGAAAGAGGGGAGAAGTGTTGGAGAGATTCTACATTATGTGGTTGTGCAATCAGATCATCATGCATCTAAATAAAAACTACATATTAGATAAGGTATGTTGTTTTTAATATCTAATGAGTTCTTGGATTCAAAGGTTGTTGTCCGGTTAGTAGATTAGCGAAACACGGATTTTTTTTTGCATTTGTTAACATAGATGAGCGTAGCGATATCTTTTTCATAAACCTTAAAAACACTATAATCATCACTTTTTCACTTTGTTTCTCACAATCGTTTTGTTAGAATCATGTTTCTGGTGGCCGTGATAAAATGCATGCTATCACGGTTGGTCCAACTTCTATCATATCATATAAAAATTTTAGTATTCTTTGGACGTGCATGATTCTTTGTGCCACGTAGTTATTAATGTTTGATTAGTTTAAGCAATCTACTCACAAGTAATCATTATCCTAGATGAAAATGTATTCATTGAATATTTAATATTAAATGGACAATTTTTAACAATGTAAAAACTAAAAAAATCACATACTAATTAGGAAATGAGACTTTATCAACACATACATTTAAAATGTATACATCAATCCTCATTCAAATGTTATTAGGTTACAAAAATGCATTATAATTAAGTTACTTTAACAATAACAACATAATACTTAAAACATGCTTTTATTACCTGCAAAACTATATCATGACACTAAAATATATCAAATGTTAATAGGGGATTAAAATATTGTAACAATTCACATTTTCAGGTTAACTTTTATTCCCGAAAATTTTACTATTCACTTTTCACTATTCATCTCAGAAATTTTTATTTCATATTCTCGTAAATTAAACTATTTTAACGATAATCCGAGAGTTTGACGCTCGTCGGATCATTTCTGCAAAAATCACAAAGCCGTGTCCGAGATTTACTTTTAGGTTTAAACGTCCTTCCAGCTTCCCGATATATCCATAAAACATTATAAACAATAGAAAAATGATTTTCTATCATTTTAGGACAATTCCAAAAGTTTCGGAATTTTACGTTTTTCAGTTCAGCGTTTTACGCGAATTGCGCGTTTTAGACCCGTGTTTCCAGTTTTTAGCAGGGTTTTCGCACCCGATAGAACCTACCACTCATTTTATATTTTATTATGGACTATATTGACATGTTTAACCATATTTATAAGTTTCATATTTTTAGGATACCCGGTTTTACGTTTCGTGACTTAAAAACTTACGGTTAGCGATTTACGGAGTCAAAACTAGCTACATACTTAGGATATTATCATCCAAAGACCATGACTACTCATCTAGTCACCCTTATCCTTGGAAAAACGACTTAGGAGGGGGGGGGGGAGTCACCATGTGTGGTTAAATCTTGACTTTAGCCATTAGATCTTACTTAATTACAACTTTGTCACCAAGTTATAGCACTTTCCTAGCAAGCTTCCTAACCTCCTCATTCATAGTATAAATACAAGCTCATTTGCTTCCTTTCTTCATCACCAAAAACGCCACAACATATGTACCTAGCACCATGATCCTTTGATCTTCAAACTACAAGTTACACTACAAAGTTCAAGGTCTTAGTATTCTCTACCTAGTTCTTAAGTTTGTTTGGTGATTCCATGGTTGAATTAGGAGCTACACAAGGTGATTAGGGGCTGAAGTTAATGGGTTTTCACAAGGTCTATATCAAGTCTATCAATGGTTACAAGAGTTATGGTGAAGGGTTTACAAGCTTAGGTTTAGTGTCCTAGTTCTATACTTGACTTCCTTTCTTTAGAAAGCCAAAAGTTGTAAGCAAACCCTTATACACTTTCTTGCTCAATATCATTTTCATGCTTATTATGTTTCTTTCATGCTATATATGGTCTTTGTATTGTGTTCATGATGTTTAAAAATGGATAAAACAAGTATTGGTATACATATGTTAACTTATGACAAGTAAACAAGCAAACTAGTGATTTTTATGGAAAACCACGACCACAATAGTATAACTTTGATATTTGACACTTACTTATTGTTAAAGAGGACTTAACAAGGAAAACATAGCAATTTGAATCACCCAAAACGAGTATACGAGTCAAAAGTTATGACCATTTGAAGTTAGCGAAACCAAAACGGCAAAACTGCCTAAATAGCATTCTGATCAAATTTTGAATTTGAAAGTCCCACTTCTGGTCCGATTCATCAAAAAGTTAAAACACGAAGTTGTCCGGAACGACGTTTTCGTTCAGGAACAAAGAAGCTCGAGCCCTGAAAACGCTTTCTGAGTGATAATTTTCTTCAAATTCTTAACAGCCCATTTTTAGACCAAAGTAACTATATAATGGTTATAATTAGATGAGACCAAGAGGTCTAATGACCTAAAGCCAAGACCACAACCATGGCTAAAGCCAAGGTTGAGTCTCAAGATCATGGTAACAATGACCAAGGTCACGGCAAAGCCACGGCTAAAGACCATATAACTATTAAAGATCAAAAAGCTTATATATATGTTATCGAATACTACAATAGTAGGGAGCCTCATGTGAGGAGTTCATTAAGTAAGCCGTCGAGACGAGTTGTGGATTTACGAGTTAAAGTGTCCTGGCTCCTCGAACGTTTACTTCATGACTTTTGAATTATGTCGGCCCGAACGGTAGTAAGAGATATACAACCTATACATGATTCATAAACCATTTATATTCAAAGACTTACACTATATACTAAAGTACTACATCATGAACATTATGCAAGACATATATTGGCAATTCTTCGTATTCTTAGATGTTACTCCAAACCTAAGTCGCAACGTTCTATTATAGGCTGCTCTTAGAGACTTTCGTGATTCGACTATCACTATCATTTCTCATTACATAAGCTTAAGGTGAGTCATAGCCCCTACTCTTTTCGTACTTGTTTTAACTCTTGGGGGGGGGGGGATACATGCTCAACTACTTGCTTACTTGTACAAATACTCAAAACATTTATCCTTGATTGTTTTATACTTGATTGTCTTATACTTGATGGCATTATAATTGATTTCATACATACATGACTGTCTTTTATCTTTGGGAAGTGGCTCCCAGTAAACTTATATCTTTGGGAAGTGGCTCCCAGTAAACTTATATCTTTGGGAAGTGGCTCCCAGTTTTCTTTGGGAAGTGGCTCCCAGTTGTCCTTGGGAATTGGCTCCCAAAGTGAGGTCTTCGGAGATGAAGTAGAGACTCACTACTAATTGCTTAATTGTTTTGATGAACTTATACATGTCTTATTCATACTATATGTTAGCAGTGGGTTGTGAACACACAGGTTACAAGTCTCTTATGGCGGGACTTGTAACTGAGTGGATTCACGATGCCTTTGCTGTGTGAACATTCTTTTAAGGCTTTTCAACTGTTTTAAGACAAACTCTATGAACTCACCAACCATTGTGTTGACACTTTAGCATGTTTATCTCAGGTTAGTAAGGCGATAGCTAGTGAGTGGAACTTAGTGTCAAGCTGCATACTCTGAAGACTTACGCTTTTATCATTTACCATTCAACATTTTGTATACATTTATGTATCATACTTTGGAATCTCATGTTTGTAACTTTGAATTCATTAATCGAATGGTAACTTTTCAAAACGTCTCACTTAGAGTTCGTTTTCTATAACTTGTACTTTGTATTATGAAGTAGCATCCCTATGACACAGTCTTCCGCTGCGGTATTTTGGGGGTGTTACAAATATGATGCAACTTTATACGATCAAACACAATAAAAAGTGCATACCTTAAACATATAATAAACTATACAAACTGCATACGTTAAATCTTATTTACCGATACATACAACCTGTGTATACATACATCTCATTATTCGGAAATAATACACTCAAAAAATAAGATATTAAGCTCCTCAAATAATGCATATTATGTTGCGCAAACATAATAAGAATTTGAAGAATTTAATAAATGAGTTGCGCGAACACCTTCAAGTAGCTTAAAAGCTTTTTCTAAAATACAATAAGATATTATGCTCCTCAAATATGCTTAGCCAAACACTCCTTAAAGGGTTTATTCAACTTTTAGTTTTTTTCTTTGTTTAACATCCACATTAAGTTTTGCTTCTATTTAGAATGTGAGTGGTCTCTGTGAGGAGTCTGTTGAAGTCTGTACTGTCAAATATGCGGGTTGACGATGTAAGTTTTTTAAAATTCTGAAACCTTGCACACAGTGGTTTTGTTCTAAGAGTGTTATTATTTTTTCCAATGATATTCATAAGTCTGCTGCTCCTTTGAAAACCACATATGTTTTAAAATGTAATGTTACTATATTAAATAATATTACTTAAATTCATATTAAAGTTCCTTTGATTATTACCTATGTTTTTAAATGTAATTTTATTACCCTTCTTTCGCTATAGAAAAATAATGCAACGATATTTATAAGTCATGCCCGCCCATCGGGCGGGCTTCGAAAGCTAGTATATATATATATATATATATATATATATATATATATATATATATATATATATATATTGTTGGGAATTATACTAACAGTTACCACTGATGAGCATGGAGATTACAATGGCTGAAGAATGCACTAGCAGTGGAAACACACTACCACTGCTAGTACATATTATTACCACTGCTGCAGGATAATTGTTAGGAAACGTGTGTATAGATAAGTATAGAAAAGATCTTGCAAATATTCCATTATTCTATGCTTATACTTATCTTGTAAAGGACTCCTTGTGTCCTATAAAAGGAGGACCTGGGTTTAGGTTTACATACGTATCAATTCATAGAGCTTCAAGTTGTAAACCTAGTGATATTCTAGATCACTCGTATTATTATCATTAATAATATTGGAGCTAATAGTTTGGTTAAGTATTCTGTGTTTTTACAACTTTGTTCATTCTTATATAACTCACAATCAAACTTACATACAAACCTTCTAAGTATTAACAAGTATATTCCGCATACTTGTTAGTATCATTCAAAGTATCATTATAACACAAGGTAGTTTGTTTAGATCTATCAAGTGTTATCAGAGCCAGGTTTCTGATACTTTGAGTTAGAAGATCCGAAGTTTACTCATTCTCACAAGATTCAATGGAGATGGAGAACAGTCAGTCCAACATTGCTGCTAAGCTTCCTAAGCTTAAACTGAATGATTATGAGATGTGGAGGATAATGATTGAACAGTTCTTTTTGGTGCAAGACTATGCACTTTGGGAAATCATTATGTATGGAGACTCTTTCAAACCAAGTACTTCCACAGAAACTATTGATGGCAAGGAAGTGTAGAAGGTGAATATAGGTCCAATTACATCAGATGAGAGACTCCAGAAGAAGAATGATCTAAAAGCTAGAAGTTTATTGCTTATGACCCTTCCTAGGGATCAGATCTTAGCTTTCAGTAAGTACAAGACTGCAAAGACTTTATTTGAAGAGATCTGCAATGTTTTTGGTGGTAATGATTCTACCAAGAAGACACAGAAGACCTTGTTGAAACAAACCTATGAAAATTTTTGTTCAACAAGTAATGAATCCATTGACAGCATCTTCACTAGGCTTCAGAATATTGTGACACAACTCACAGTGTTTGGAATTGAGGTAGAAAGGGAAGACCTCAATTTGAAGTTCTTAAGAAGCCTATCTCCTGAGTTTCATACCAATGTTGCAGTTTGGGAAGACAAGCCTGAATTAGAAAATATGAAGCTTAATGGTCTGTACAATAACTTTAAAGTTATTGAACAAAGATTGAAGAAGGTTGGTAAGCTAAGTACAAGTTTAGGGAACTTAGCTCTTATCTCATCATATGTGGTTGATGATTTAGATGCTGATAGTGATGATGAAGAGGATGCTGCTCACATTGCTGTTTCCACTGGCAGTGGAAGTGTTACCACTACTAGTTCTAAAAAGTAGGTTGCTGGTCTTGGAGATTCTACTTTCTATGCCTATCTCTCAAGTCAAGTTAATGGTTCAATTCTGAAACATGAAGACTTGGATCAAGTTGATGAAGATAACATGGAAGAGATGGATATAAAATGGCAAGTTGCATTGCTGAGTTTAAAGGCAAAGAAAGTCTGGAAGAGAACTGGAAGGAAGATCATTATCAATGGTAATGAGACTGCAAGCTTTGACAAGAAGAAGGTAGAGTGTTACAACTGTCACAAGATGGGACACTTTGCCAGGGAATGCAGGAATCCAAAGAAGCCAGATAACAGGTCTACTTGGTACAAGCAGGATAAGAAGAAGGAGCCTATAGTTGAAGAACCAAAAGTTCTATTGGCCATTGATGGTGTAAGCTATGATTGGAGCTATATGGCTGATGAAGAAGAAGCAGCTGAGGAATCTGCAATGATTGCAACTGAACTTGCTTTTATGGCTTTTTCTGACTTTGAGGTACATTCAAATAATGGTTGTTCTATATATATGTAAAGCTTTAAAAGAATATGAAAATCTAAAAATCTGGCATCAAATCTCTTTCCACTGCCAGAAAAGTGAACAGAGTTTACCCAAAGTCACCTGTTAAAAGTGCAAAACCCATTACAACTTTTGTTAAATTTGCACAAACAAGGAATAAGACCTTTTATGATAAGAAGGTTTACTACAACCAAAAGTGGGCACCAAAAACAAAGATTTCAATGCCTGCAGTTGCCACTGCTAAGCCAGCAGTTGCCACTACTAAGTCAGCAGTTGCCACTGCTAGACCAAAAGTTTCCACTGGTGGTTATGTAAACAAAAATGGTGTAAAACTGGGAAATGTTGTGAAGGCCTCAGCACGTTGGGAATGGAAACCTAAAGGAATTAACACCTCAGTCAATCCCAATGGTGTATCAATGACCTTTGACAGATATAACTATATTGATACACAAGGCAGATCCAAGTCATTTGTGGCTTGGGTCCCCAAAAGGAACTAATTCCTTTATTTTATGTGTAGGGACATTCAAAGCCTAAAGAAGATCAAGGATATTTTGATAGTGGATGTTCAAGGCACATGACTGGCAACAAGTCCTATCTCACAGACTTCAAATCTTTTGATGGGCAATTTGTCAGCTTTGGAGGAGGAATTGGTGGCAAAGTTTCTGGCAAAGGAACAATCAAGGCTGGAAACTTGGATTTTGAGAATGTGTATTACGTGAAAGAACTCAAATACAACTTATTCAGTGTGTCACAGATGTGTGACAAGAAGCACAGAGTTCTTTTCTCAGAAGATGAATGCTATGTCCTTTCCAAGGATTTTAAGTTACCTGATGAAAGTGAGGTTTTACTTAAAATCCCTAGAAAAGGCAATCTTTATAGCATTGAAATGAAGTAGATTATGGCTAATGATGTTGATACTTGCTTAATTGCAAAAGCCACTTTGGATGAATCAATGCTATGGCACAGAAGACTTGGTCATGTTAACTTTAAGACCATCAACAAGATTGTGAAGGATGGCTTAGTAAGAGGGTTACCAGAGAAGAGATTTCAGAATGACCAAACATGTGTTGCATGTCTCAAAGGCAAGCAACATAGAGCATCTTGCAAGAACAAGGCCTATAACTTTATTGCTCATCCTCTCTATATGCTGCATATGGACTTATTTGGTCCTACATCTGTTAGTAGCATAAATTTGAAGAAATATTGTCTTGTTGTAACTGATGACTTTAGCAGATTTACATGGGTTTTCTTTCTAAGAACCAAGGATGAAACTACAGGCATCCTCAAAACTTTCATTACTGAAGTTGAAAACCAAGTTGTTAAGAAGGTCAAGGTTATCAGGTGTGACAATGGGACAGAGTTCAAGAACAGAGTTATGGATGATTTTTGCAGAGAAAAGGGTATTAAGAGAGAATTCAGTGTTGCAAGAACCCCTCAGCAAAATGGTGTAGCTGAAAGAAGAAACAGAACACTGATTGAAGCTACTAGAACTGTAACACCCCCAAAATACCGCAGCGGAAGACTGTGTCACAGGGGTGCTACTTCATAATACAAAGTACAAGTTATAGAAAACGAACTCTAAATGAGACGTTTTGAAAAGTTACCATTCGATTAATAAATTCCGAGTTACAAACTTGAGATTCCAAAGTATGATACATAAATGTATACAAAGTTTTGAATGGTAAATGATAAAAGCGTAAGTCTTCAGAATATGCAGCTTGACTCTAAGTTCCATGCACTAGCTATCGCCTTACTAACCTGAGATAAACATGCTAAAGTGTCAACACAATGGTTGGTGAGTTCATAGAGTTTGTCTTAAAACAGTTGAAAAAGCCTTAAAGAATGATCACACAGCAAAGGCATCGTGAATCCACTCAGTTACAAGTCCCGCCATAAGAGACTTGTAACCTGTGTGTTCACAACCCACTGCTAACATATATAGTATGAATAAGACATGTATAAGTTCATCAAGACAATTTAAGCAATTAGAAGTGAGTCTCTACTTCATCTCCGAAGACCTCACTTTTATGATGTATCCAACATTCGCAAATGTTAGGATGTATCAAAGACAACTGGGAGTCAATTCCCAAAGACAACTGGGAGCCACTTCCCAAAGACAACTGGGAGTCAATTCCCAAAGACAACTACTAGTCAATAAATAGAATAACGCAATTAAGTATAACGCAGTCATGTATGTAAGCAATCAAGTATAACACAGTCAAGTATAGACGTTTTGAGTATTTGTACAAGTAAGCAAGTAGTTGAGCATGTATCCCCCCCAAGAGTTAAAACAAGTACGAAAAGAGTAGGGGCTATGACTCACCTTAAGCTTATGTAATGAGAAATGATAGTGGTAGTCGAATCTCGAAAGTCTCTAAGAGCAGCCTATAATAGAACATTGCGACTTAGGTTTGGAGTAACGTCTAAGAATACGACGAATTGCCAATATATGTCTTGCATAATGTTCATGATGTAGTACTTAGTATATAGTGTAAGTCGTTGAATATAAGTGGTCTATGAAACATGTATAGGTTGTAAATCTCTTACTACCGTTCGGGCCGACATAATTCAGAAGTCATGGAGTAAACGTTCGAGGAGTCAGGACACTTTAACTCGTAAATCCACAACTCGTCTCGACGGCTTACTCAATGAACTCCTCACATGAGGCTCCCTACTATTGTAGTATTTGATAACATATATATATATATATATATATATATATATATATATATATATATATATATATATATATATATATATATATAAGCTTTTTGATCTTTAATAGTTATATGGTCTTTAGCCGTGGCTTTGCCGTGACCTTGGTCATTGTTACCATGATCTTGAGACTCAACCTTGGCTTTAGCCATGGTTGTGGTCTCGGCTTTAGGTCTTTAGACCTCTTGGTCTCATCTAAATATAATCATTATATAGTAACTTTGGTCTAAAAATGGGCTGTTAAGAATTTGAAGAAATTATCACTCGGAAAGCGTTTTCAGGGCTCGAGCTTCTTTGTTCCTGAACGAAAACGTCGTTCCGGACAACTTTCGTGTTTTAACTTTTTGATGAATCGGACCAGAAGTGGGACTTTCAAAATCATAATTTGATCAGAATGTTATTTAGGCAGATTTGCCGTTTTGGTTTCGCTAACTTCAAATGGTCATAACTTTTGACTCGTGTACTCGTTTTGGGTGATTCAAATTGCTATGTTTTCCTTGTTAAGTCCTCTTTAACAGTAAGTAAGTGTCAAATATCAAAGTTATACTATTGTGGTCATGGTTTTCCATAAAAATCACTAGTTTGCTTGTTTACTTGTCATAAGTTAACATATGTATACCAATACTTGTTTTATCCATTTTTAAACATCATGAACACAATACAAAGACCATATATAGCATGAAAGAAACATAATAAGCATGAAATGATATTGAGCAAGAAAGTGTATAAGGGTTTGCTTACAACTTTTGGCTTTCTAAAGAAAGGAAGTCAAGTATAGAACTAGGACACTAAACCTAAGCTTGTAAACCCTTCACCATAACTCTTGTAACCCTTGCTAGCCTTGATCTAACCCTTGTGAAAACCATTTAACTTCAGCCCTAGTAACCTTGTGTAGCTCCTAATTCAACCATGGAATCACCAAACAAACTTAAGAACTAGGTAGAGAATACTAAGACCTTGAACTTTGGTATGTAATTTGTAACTTGAAGATCAAAGATGATGAAGCTATGGAATTATGTTGGGAAGTTTTAAATGGTGATGAAAAGAATGAAGAGATGAGTTTCCTTTTATAGTGCAAGTGAGGAGGTTAGCTAGTACTTACTTGTGGTTAAAATTGGAACACATGAAGTATAATGAACTAATGGTTAAAAACTAAACACATCTATGTATACTTGGTTGTTCTTAGACCACATACTTTCCTAGGCTTATTATCAAGCCACCAAGGCCACCATATACACGTTCATGGACAAGGGGAAGGGACTAGGTGGATGAATCTTGGCCTTATATAAGTTACGTAGTGAGTTTTGGTCCCGTTAATCGCTAACCGTAAGTTGTTAAGTCACGAAACGTAAAACCGGGTATCCTAAAAATATGAAACTTATAATTATGGTTAAACATGTCAATATAGTCCATAATAAAATATAAAATGAGTGGTAGGTTCTATCGGGTGCGAAAACCCTGCTAAAAACTGGAAACACGGGTCTAAAACGCGCAATTCGCGTAAAACGCTGAACTGAAAAACGTAAAATTCCGAAACTTTTGGAATTGTCCTAAAATGAGAGAAAATCATATTTCTATTGTTTATAATGTTTTATGGACATATCGGGATGCTAGAAGGACGTTTAAACCTAAAAGTAAATCTCGGACACGGCTTTGTGATTTTTGCAGAAATGATCCGACGAGCGTCAAACTCTCGGATTATCGTTAAAATAGTTTAACTTACGAGAATATGAAATAAAAATTTCTGAGATGAATAGTGAAAAGTGAATAGTAAAAGTGAATAGTAAAAAGTGAATAGTAAAATTTTCGGGAATAAAAGTTAACCTGAAATTGCGAATTGTTACAAGAACCATGTTAGCTGATTCTAAGCTACCAGTGACATTTTGGGCTGAAGCAGTTAACACTGCTTGTTATATTCAGAACAGGGTTTTGGTGGTGAAGACAAAGAACAAAACACCTTATGAGTTATTTAGAGGAAGACCCCCTATCCTGGATTTCATGAAACAATTTGGATGTCATTTCACAATTCTCAATACCATTGATCATCTGGGCAAATTTGAAGAAAAGTCAGATAAAGGCTTCTTTGTTGGATACTCAATGGCTAGTAAAGCATTAAGAGTATACAATTTAAGAACAAAGAAGATTGAAGAGAATCTGCATGTTGAGTTTTTTGAAAATAAAGCTAACACTGTAGGTGCAGGTCCTGATTGGTTATTTGATCTTGATGCACTCTCAAACACAATGAACTATGTGCCTGTTGCTTCAGGTACTGGGGATAACAACATTGAAGGTTCAGAAGAATTTCTTGATGAAGATGAACCTACTCAAGATTCTGAGGATGATAAAGATCAAATCATTATGCCAATATGGGACTTTGTAGAAAATGATGATGTTTCAAAGAAGGAAGATCCACAACCTTCAACAGTTATTGGAAAAGAAGGTGATGCAGAAGTTGTGAATTTGGAAGCCCAAAACAAGGACATTCCTGAAAGCAGTGGTAATCCACTTCCCACTGCTACACCAGAAGTTTCCACTAACAGTCCAAATATGGAAAATTCTACTTCTGTTGCTCAGGAAACTATCATACCTAATGTGGAAATCACAAACATGCCTCCTGCATATGATGTTTCACATGCTCCTCAAACTTCAATTCACAAAATACATCCCCTTGATAATGTGATTGGTGAATTGCAATCAGGAGTGAAGACCAGAAAACAAACAAAGATGACCAATGATCATGGATTCATTAGTGAAGTTTATAAGTCCAAGAAACATACAAAGAAGAATGAATGCTTGTTTTTCTGTTTTCTATCACAAGAGGAACCTAAGAATGTGCAAAAAGCACTGGAACAATCAAGCTGGGTGGAGGCTATGCAAGAGGAAGTGCTCCAATCCAAGCTTCAAAAGGTTTGGGTTCTTTGTGATTTACCTGATGGTATGATGGTTATTGGTACTAAATGGGTCTTCAGAAACAAGAAGGATGAAAGAGGCATTGTTATCAGGAATAAAGCTAGATTAGTTGCTCAAGGATACACTCAAGAAGAGGGCAGTGACTATGAAGAAGTTTTTGCTTCTGTTGCAAGAATTGAGGCTATTAGATTGTTCCTGGCATATGCATCTTTTATGGGCTTCACTGTCTATCAAATGGATGTCAAGAGTGCTTTCTTTATGGAAAGATTGATGAGGAGGTCTATGTTTCATAATCTCCAGGCTTTGAAGATCCTGAACATCCTAATAAAGTCTATAAAGTAGTCAAGGCTCTTTGTGGCTTACATCAAGCTCCAAGAAAATGGTATGAAACCCTTGCTGCTTATCTATTGAATAATGGGTTTCATAGAGGGAAGATTGATCAGACTTTGTTCATCAAGAAAGACAAAAATGATATCCTGTTGGTTCAAGTTTATGTTGATGATATTATTTTTGGCTCCACAAAGCCTGAGATGTGCAAAGAATTTGAGAAGCTGATGAAGGATGAATTTCAAATGAGTTCTATGGGGGAACTCACTTTCGTTTTGGGACTTCAAGTACAACAAAGACAGGATGGAATCTTTGTCAGTTAAGATAAATTTGTGGCTGAAATTATCAAAAAGTTCCATTTTACTGATACCAAGCCTTCAAGCACTCCTGCTGATAAGACTACACATCTTCTCTTGAAGGATGATAGTGGAGAAGAAGTTGATATTCACACTTATAGATCAATGATTGGTTCTTTGATGTATCTTACATCATCTAGACCAGACATTATGTTTGCTGTGTGTGCTTGTGCAAGGTATCAAGTCACTCCAAAGACATCACACTTGGTTGCAGTGGAGAAAATTTTCAGATACTTGAAGACATATCATAATCTAGGATTGTGGTATCCAAGGGAATCTCCTATGGAATTGGTTACTTACTTAGACAGTGACTATGCTGGTGCAAGTTTGAATAGAAGGTCAACCACAAGCGGATGTCAATTCCTTGGATGTAGATTGGTGTCATGGCAGTGTACGAAACAGACTATGGTGGCTACCTCAACCACTGAAGCAGAGTATGTAGCTGCTGCAAGCTATTGTGCTCAGGTCTTATGGCTTCAAAATCAACTTTTAGACTATGGGTACAATTTCATGAACACTGATGTGTGCTTTTTCACACATCCTTTTTAGCCTTTAATCAGACCAAATACACCAAATACTAACCAAATATGCCAAGAGAACGTGTGTTTTTGTATTTGTGTATGTGCAGGTACGGATATGTGAATAGTGAACAAAAACAAAGCCAAAACCGACAAAAACGAGCACGAGATTGGAAAAAGGTCAAAAGCCAGAGCCGGGGAAGCCAAATAATCAAAGAAAGCTCAAAATTTCATAAGAAGTCCTCAGAGATTCATCAAAGTTACATATTTAGTCCCTGGACAAAGTTTGAAGAATTGCCAATTCCAGTCCCTGTACTTTCAGAGAATTACAAATTTGGTCCCTTGAAGTTTTAGAAGAAAAAGTCAACAATAGTGCTCCAAGAATAACAGAAAAGTCTAGAAATACCCTTGGAACAAAAATTACAGCGAAGGTCCCTGAGATTTTCAGTTTTACACATTTAGTCCTTATCCAAAAATACTAATACTAAACCTTACTACAACCTGATCCACTAAAACAAATAAACCCAAGCCCAAAAATAAACCTAAAGCCCATCACCCTAAACCAATTACCCAATCCAATATCATACCCGATCCATATACACTTGTACCCAGTCAACCTATATCTACCTAGTCAACCCTTTAATAAAAACAACCCCCTAAGTTATTCCCGCCCCCCAATTTATTTACCAAACCCTGAAAAATGACTGTAGATAGAACCCTAAAAATTACCCTTTCTCATCATTAACCTCGTACCAATTAATTACCCAATCATATGGTATTCTAGAAACTGACAGGATGTCAGGAGACGTGAGGAATGACATGTGGACCAATGAGCATACACACGAAGGATTCACAGGTTACTCACACGATCCAAGGGCTAATAATTACTGGAAGGATCTGGAATTGAATCAAGGGCTATGGAGGGACTCAAACAAACACAGAGGCACACGGATAGATGACCTGGCAATCCATCTCAAGGCTATATATACCCCTCACTCACATCAATTCATCTCTATTAGATTTTTGGTTAAAAATAGGAGTAGGAGTAGTGTAGGAATTAAGAGTTTAAATTTCAGTTCATTGTATTAATTTTCTTAATGTAATTTACTTTTCTAATCAATGAAAGTTTGTTTGTTTTCCTAAATTTTGTTGTTTATTCAGCTTTTTAGCATAAGCTCTCCTAGTCTTATAAGCTTTTAAATTCTGTGTTGGTTCTTTTAAGCTTGTTTAAGTTTATTATAGCTTTCTCGAAAATTATTTCTGTCAATTCTTTCAACAAAATTAAAAAAAAAAATTAAAAAAAATAAAAGCTCAGGGAACATAAGCTCTTATAAGCTCACAACCCTGCTGATAAGCCCATTTAGCTGTATAATAGCTTAAGTGAGCTTATCTCACCATCAGTTGTGTTAATACAAATATCGCCTAAAAACGTTATTTATATTTTACGATCTTTGCTAAGTTTTGTTAATAACAAAGTATGAACTTTAGCTAAAAGTAAATTATCACTTTGAGTGTTTAAGTCTTGTTTAACTAATGTTTACATTTCCTTTTAAACTAAACATTGGTTTTATTTCTTAAATTAGAAATAGTCACATCACATTTATGGCAAGTTTTGTCATTATGTATTTATGGCAAGTTATGTGTTTGACTTGCTTTCATGTTGCTTGCAAGTATCATGTTTGACTTACTTTAAGTGATGTGACATTGTTTGGTTGCTAGAAGTTATGAGACAAGACATTGTTCGGTTTGGGAAGTTATTGCAAAAACCTACTGCAGACCCGGCGGTACCCTGGGGGTACACGGGCGGAACCCATCTCAGGGTTCCGCCTGATCCGCCAGACGTGCAGAATAGTGTGCTATAAATACCAAACCATTTGTTTGTTTTGTGTAACCCTTTAGGACTTATTCTCACATATTCTTTCAACTAACTCAGTAACCCTTGACTTGTGTGATTCTCTTATGTAGCAAGGAACTCCACAAGATCATTCAAGAAGTTGCAAGCTTCAACTCTAAAGTTGCAAGTCTTGGTAGCTTGGTCATGTATAAGCTTTGGTAGTTTATACTTCATGTGTGTCATGTATGTAGAAGTTATAGGTTAGTATTTTAGGCCTCAAAATACAAAGAGTGTTGGGAGTTGTTGTACCCTAGTAAAAGAACTAACGGGAGTGGTTGTACCCTTGGAAAAGAACTCGACATCTAGCTTTGTGTCGGTAAAAGTGTAAGCGACGAATGGGAGTGGTTGTACCCTTGTAAAAGAACTCGACATCTAGCTTAGTGTCGGTAAAAGTGTAAGCGACGTTGTAAAGGTTTTCTCCGCCGGTGAAAGGAGCTTGTTGATTAGTGTTTATAACTCTCGAGTTGGAAACTCGGGGCGTGGATGTAGGGCAAGGAAAAAGAGTCCTTGTAGCCGAACCACGATAAACTATCGTGTTGTGGTTTGATTGTTTCTTTCTCTATCTTTGTTTATTATATGTTGTTGTTTAGTTAGAATTGTTGATCACATATAAAGCTTTTCAAAGAACCAAAACAAGTAATATTGTTCTTATATCTTTCAACATAAGTAAAGCTTTTCAAAGAACAAAACAAGCAAAGTTAGAATCATTACAAGTAAAGCTTTTCAAAGTATAAAACAAGTTAAGTTAGAATGGTTATCTACATGTAAAGTCTTTTCAAAGAATCAAACATATTAAGTTGTGTTTATATCTTTAACCAAATGTCAAGTTCTCAAATATTATTTAAGCAAATAAGAATCGAAAAAGCGGTAAACTATTCAACCCCCCTTCTAGTTTTCCACAATTGGCATCAGGAGCTACGTTATCCAAGTTCCTTAAAATTAACTGTATTTTAAAACTTGGATCGATCCATGGATTTTGAAAATCTCAAAGAAGGGCAACCTATTCAAAACCCACCGCTATTTGAAAAAGAAAGCATGCTTAAATGGAAAAGTCAATTTGAAAACCAAGATGGTCAATTTGATCTCATCTTTGAGTTAGAGGTCTTAGAAATATTAATGGATAGACATCTAGTTGAGATTAATACATGTGCTACTAGTTTAAATGTTTTAAATGAAGGTGTAAGTGAAGATGACTTCTCATGTCAAGCTCTTGGTGGACTTGCTTATGATTCATGGACTAACACGGATGAAGATGAAGTCAACCATCCGGTTTGTGATTCTCTCTTAGCTAAATCACCAAGCAAGGTACATCTTGAAACCAAACATTTTTGCTTTGACACATTCACCCTAGAGTTTTCTAAAATAGAAAATGAGTCTAAACTTTCATGCAACATGGACCTAAAAACTATCTTTAACAATGAAGATCTTGTGTAAACACTTTTGAAAATGAAATCATGTTAGAAGATAAGATGTCTAGACTTGAGAGTCATGTTGAAATTGATTTAGAATGTAAAGTATGTCTAGAGTACAAACATGAAATTCTAAAACAAAATGAAAAAGGAAAAATGCTTGCTAAATTTGATGAAAGTTCAAAAACTCTTGAAAGTTGTTTGAAGAATCAAAGGTCATTTAGAGATAGAACCGGATTAGGATTTAACTCTAATGAATCATCAACAAGTAAAACAAAACATGTTGTGTTTGTGAAACCTAAGAGTATATTGTAGGAGTTACTCTAGCTCTAGTAGGAACACATGATAAAGGGATAAAAATATCATGTTCAATACATTTATGTGTCTTTCTAACTTTCTTGGATTTATAAGAAGTTGTGGTTAGCCTCTCTACATATCAAGATTATGTGCTTTATGTTTATCTTCTTGATGGCTGATCTATGGAGCTTAAAAGGTACACGTCTCTTCAACTTACCTTTTAATGTTTCTTGTTGATTAGTTGTATGATTTGACATAAGTGTTAGTATTAGTCTTTACTATAAGGCGTCTATGTTGTGAGAGTAACAATAAGGATTTGATCCTTCATAGGTAAAGTAGTTTGATACTACTTCTAGTAGGAGATATAAGGTGTCTTGCCTCGTTTAATCTTTTGGGTAAATACACGAGTAACTCTTGAGTAAGTCTCACTTAATTCTTATCTACAAGTGAGTGAACTAAGAATCTCTTAAGTGATAAGACAACCAACACTTTTGTGATGCTTGCAAATCTAGCAAAACCACTACATTTCATAAACACTTGAAGTACAAAAGTCTTTTGGTATTATACCCTATATTTTCAATATCATCTTAAGTCCAATCATTCTTTTGCTAAAAGTTTCACGAAAGACACACAAAGTAAAATAAATCTGTTGAATTTTATTTGAATGATTGGGAGAAAATGATGTATTAAACTTCTAGGATGTGAACATCAAATTCGACCCATAGTCTTATGATGTTGCATATCTTAGACATTTACACTTATGAGGTTTTACGAAAATAAACCCAAAGAGTCGAGGAATCATTGAGTTTAACATTCAATGAAAGACCACCTCCTTCTAAGATATCATCTTTGGAAGATGATGACTTAGTCGAAAGACCAACATTGATAAGACAAGATTGTCAAGATCAAAAACAAGGAAGATGGACTATTAAAAATTGAAAAACAACATCCTTTCGTCTTGTGTCAAACATTGAGTCAAGCAATAACAAAAAGAATGATAATCTTTAAAAGATTGTTTATTTACCTAAGCATGCTCCAAAAGAAATGGATAATCACTCAAAAACATTCCTAGTTATTCACTTGTTCAAAATGATTAAGTCCTTTATGACTTATCGAGAATAAGATTAGTAAATCCATAGGTAAAACTAAATGTAGAGAAATGTTTGGAAGACTACTTGTTCTCATAACAATTAGATTCAACATTATGTTTAGCTTTTGCCTATGTGCTCGTATCAAAGAAAATCCTAAAACAACTTTTTAGTTGAGCCTTTTTGGATACATCATAAGGTACTACTCAACTAGAATTATGGTCTCCCAAAAGAACGGGAATAGAAACCATAGTGTTTGACAAATGGAATTATGTCGGTAATAAGTTGATGAGAAAAGCACAAGTGGTACTTGCACTTTTATACTTACTTACCCAATGATTCTCCAAAAACGCGCATGATTCTCAAATTTGTATCGAATGGAGAAACACATCAACAAGCTCCGCTTGAACAAGCAAACTCACATCAACAAAGGAATTCATCTTATCAACATTGTTATACCCTCAACAAAGGAAGCATCGACTTCAGTGACAATTCAATCCATTATGTTCTTTATTGACATATTATGATCCATCATCATCGTCTTGGTAAAAATGTTCATTGAGGAACATCTTAACTAAGAAAGTCTTATACGTTAACCATTCTATTAACGTTTTCACAAAACCTCTTGAATGAGAATCATTCATCATCCCTAGGCTTAGTCATGAACTCATAAGACCAAAAACCTTAGTTTTGAACATTAGGATAGAACCACAAAAATCAAGACAATTCCTTTTAAGTTTTTCCCTGCAGAACCCACGGCACCTTCAGACCATACGGGCGGAACCCATTTTTTGGTTCCGCCTGGTCCACCAAACCTCAGAGTGTTTTAAACTCTTTATTTCAAAGCCAAACACCCTATTAAGTCTTAACAAAAACTAACAAACAACATCACCCTCTCTAAAACACATATCCTCACGAATTTTAGGGCTTCTAATCCAATCTCTTCCAATCCAACTAACTTTGTAAGTATTCTAATCACAATTACATTTTTAATTTAATCATAACATTTTTGCTTACAATCATTAACTAGAATCTTAGGGCTTTTGCATAAAACTTCATGATTCATGAAAAACTTGGTGGCTAGTCAATTATGTATTTCATTAAGTTAAGAAATGTATCTTTTCATTGTTACCTTGATTTACCAAACACACCAAGAGCATTATTTTTCTAATTGCAACATGATTCATCACCACATTGTTAAAACAAATGAAAAACATCATTTAAACATCACTTGCATACTATCTCTTAAATGCTAAAGGGGATACATAACTAATATGTATTTTCGGGTACATTCAATCGAAGACACATTCAATTAGGAGAGTGTTGGTTATCTTTTGTTTTTACAACAAAATTTGCATAACAAAACGATTTGGGAATCAAAATGAGTCAAGATAACCATGTCTTCACATTGTCTTGCATATAAGAATATATTAGAACATCCTCGTTGTTAAAAGTCATTAACATACAATTTTATGTTTTCTAGGAATCAACATGCCTCCCGCAAACAAATCCGATCACAAAGAAACCCTTAAATACATGCCCAAACACCATATGACCAAAGGTCTCAACCCGGTTCAAGTAGAAACCTTTAAGGCATTAGAAAAACGCTATGTTCACGAAGGTAGAACCATTGATCCATCCTTTCTAGAAGGAACTTCTATTCGCCAAAACTTTGCCGCAATTCACTTTGATTGTCTCCTTGATATAGATGAGCCCATTTGTCCTAGGTTCATCTTGGAATTTTATGCAACGGTAAACCTTTCCTCATGTGCCGGTGGTAGGATCTCATTAAACTTCACAACCAATCAAATATCACATGATATAGATTTAAAAGACTTAGCTATAATTCTTGGTGTACCAAATAAGGGAACTTGCCTCTACACGGATAAGTGGCCCATTTCAAGTCTTGATACTATTGATCGTTTTTATCCATACGATACACCTCTTGCTAGTAAGGAAACTATTAAGGAACACCTCTTTGTTAGAACCTCTACCACTAGGGTGAACCGTTCGGGGAATACTATAGATAAAGATCCTTTTGGTATGGAGCTCAATGAGCTTAAACCGCAATTTAAGAAATGGGAAGAAATTCTTAGGGCTAACGTCATAAGTACCATAGGAAATAGAGATCACATCAACACATGTCTTTGCTATATGCTCTATAGCATTTTAACCGGTCAACCCTTCAACTTAGCCTACTACCTAGCCAAAAGGATGGCCGACATATCCTTAGTTGGAACAACCGCTCTTCCCTATGGTATGCTTCTTACTCGCCTCTTTAGAGGAATCTCACCCATTTCTCCTAACGAAGATGGAATACGCCTTGACTATTTTCTAGTTCCTCACACCTTCGTTCCTCTAAGTGATAAACGAGTTTTCAAAAATAAGGGCAAACGTACTCGATCACCTACTCCATCTTCATCATCATCCGGCATGAGTGACGATGATAAACTACCAAACTCTAAGTTACCTCCTTTAGAATATCTTCAAGCTCTCCCCATCATTGACAATGCTTCCGAAGAATTCAAGCAAACCAAAGGAATGTTCAAGTGTTTTGGAAGGTACCTAAACAAGCTCAAAAAGAAGATTGACCGGTTGTGAGAAGATTAAGGAGCGTTTGTCTTATGTGTGCTTTAGAAGCGTCTTTATGTTAAAACTATGTGAATTATGTGATTTGTATTACTTCTCATATTCATGTCTTATTACCTTTGATGGATTATGTTTTGTATGCTCTTTTATGATTAATGACAATATTGGTGGTATGTGTCAATTTCATGCTTATGGTAAAATTCACTAAGTTAAGTGAAAATCGTTATCCCCCGGTCAAAGTCCTAAGAGATGAATGTCTATATGCCCAATTTTTGCATTTCCTAATCTGTCATATAGTAAATTTTCATTTCCAAGAGTTTTCGAAAAATTTGAAAATCGTTTCGCGGGTCAAAAACGCGGACTGTATACTTTTGCAGCACTGGCGGATCAGGCGGATCCCAAAATTGGGTTCCGCCAGTACAATTTCTGGGAATTCCAGAATTGGCCCAACGGACCAGGCGGATCCCAAAACAGGGTTCCGCCTATGTAGTCTCAGAGTGCCGCCAGTACCTGCAGAAAATTTGTGAACATTTTTCTTAAGATCATAACTTGTAAAGTGTCAAATCATTATCCCAAGTGAGAAACATCTTTCATTAACACCAACAACCATATTGGAACAAACCTCACTCACTAAAATAATTAGGAAGACACTTCCCGCCAAAATTCAAATTCAAAACATAACTACCCAAAGGAATCCTTTTAAAGGATCCTTCAAACCTTTGATACATTTTCAACCAAACCACTTCCCATGATCACAAAGCATTGAGTACTTAGGTTGGTCTTTCACTCCATCCTATTCATTGGATTGACCTCAAATGATGTGACATGGTCATGAAAATCATTTGACACCTCAATCTTTGAATAGTAAAACATCAAATCCAAATACTATTTCAATACCTTTCTCATCCTATAAAATTGAAAGCTTCACAACAATTCTAATCACACCATCACCATCAAGACTTCTTCCCTCAAACATCAAAACCAAAACCTTTGAAATGACCAAATCCAACACCTCATCCGAATCATCAAAATCATGTGCTAAAACCACTAGGATTAGTGTGAAACCTTGTTGCTTCAACAAAACCACAAAGTCAAGCTCATCTTCATCAAGTGATGCTTCACTTAACATCTCCTCACCTATCCAAGATTTTCTTAATCTAACTACCTCAACTACACCTTCAACACCTTGTAACACAAATGTGATCACCATTCAAGATTTGCTTAATCTTGCTACACCACCACCTTCTCCACCTCATTGCAACTCAAACCTAGCCATTAATCCATCACCAACTAGACCTTTGAGTATATCAACCTCACCTTCTCAACAAGCCTTTAAATCAAAAACTCCTTCACCTCAATCACCAACACCTACACCAATGGAACTTTTCCATACACCACCAACATCACCACTACCAAATTTAGAAACTTTTGATGATCTATCATCAACTCCACCATCCTTCTCACTTTTTGACACCATTGCTCAAATAGAAACCCAACAACAACCTAGTGAGCAACTAGATGATGAACCCCATCACCCATCTATAGTAGAACGGTTAGTTTACCGTTATGGTAGACCATCCATTTTTCCAAATGATCAAGGTCATACCCACCAACAATCATTTGTGTTTCACCCAATTTACAAAGACCTTCATGGCAATCCTTCCGGCGAACCAAGCTTTCGCCATTTTGTTCAAAATCAACAACCACAACCACAACAACAATCACCACAACAACAAAATTCCCAAAATTTTGAAACTCTACTTTCTTCTTATAAGAAAATAGAAACATCCTTATGGGAAAAACCTCCAACCATGAATGAGGAAATAAGTACTCATTTAGCCCACCTTAAGGCCTTCAAACGAATGGTTGACTCTCAAATCAACCATGTTATGGAATTTCATACGGCATTAGACTCAACAAGTGAAGGAAGCAAACACACCTCTCAACCATCCACATTTGCTCCTTCAAGTTCAAACCATCCACCACCAACAAATCAAACCATCCATCCACCACCATCATTCCCCTGCCATGATTGCGGACATTGCGAGAGAACCGCTCACATTAGTGAAAGATGTCGAACGGAACTTCGTGAGTTATCCGAAGAAATGAGGTTTATTCTAAACCACATTTTGGAGCGTCTACAATCCTTGTCTCACCCACCTCAACCTTAGAGTCTCCAAAATGAAACGAAACCGTTTCTATTGGAAAATGTCCCCATTTTAACCAACAAACCAAAACCAAGACACCTCCTCACCTCTCCAAATAAAACCCGCTACAACCTTCAACCCACATTTTTCATCCTTAAAACAACCCAATCCTTGTTTTTGGAAAATGTTTCTCATTAAGGAAAATGATGATTTCCTTGTAGCATTGTTAGTTTATTTTTAGTTTTTCTTAGTCTTTAAAAGTAGGATGTTGCCATCTTAATGTTGTGTCTTTGACTATCTAAGAGTCAAAATTTTACAATTTAATGAATGTCATTCTACTACAAGGTTTAAATTGTTTGATGACCATTTAGGTATGATGAGTGAACTATATCTTGGTATGGTAACATACATAAACCTTGTGCTTTAGAAACTAATTTTTTTTGTAGGTTCATTATCCATGTCTTCCTTCCTTGAAACTCCATTTAGGGGAGTAACATTCAAGGGGGAGCATGAGTCTTGCTTTATTCCGCTTCACAACTCTTAGTTGTGTTTTTAAACATGAAATGCTTTCATGACTTATCTTGTGCGGAAACTAACTTTTCTTTTGTAGGTTCAAAATCCATGTCTCCTCTCTTGGCACTCCATTTAGGGGGAGTATCAACCAAGGGGGAGCATGCCTATAATTCCGCTTCGCTACTCTTCTTTTTGTTTCGACAAAAAGGGGGAGAATTTATATGAAACTTGCTCTATTATTTTAAACTTCCGCGTAGCTAACTCTTTGCAAAAACAAGTTTCATTACTAACTTTATAAGACTTAACACTAAATCTTATGACTTACTTTTAAATAAAGTTTATGTTTTGTCATCAACAAAAAGGGGGAGATTGTTAATACAAATATCGCCTAAAAACGTTATTTATATTTTACGATCTTTGCTAAGTTTTGTTAATAACAAAGTATGAACTTTAGCTAAAAGTAAATTATCACTTTGAGTGTTTAAGTCTTGTTTAACTAATGTTTACATTTCCTTTTAAACTAAACATTGGTTTTATTTCTTAAATTAGAAATAGTCACATCACATTTATGGCAAGTTTTGTCATTATGTATTTATGGCAAGTTATGTGTTTGACATGCTTTCATGTTGCTTGCAAGTATCATGTTTGACTTACTTTAAGTGATGTGACATTGTTTGGTTGCTAGAAGTTATGAGACAAGACATTTTTTGGTTTGGGAAGTTATTTCAAAAACCTACTGCAGACCCGGCGGTACCCTGGGGGTACACGGGCGGAACCCATCTCAGGGTTCCGCCTGATCCGCCAGACGTGCAGAATAGTGTGCTATAAATACCAAACCATTTGTTTGTTTTGTGTAACCCTTTAGGACTTATTCTCACATATTCTTTCAACTAACTCAGTAACCCTTGACTTGTGTGATTCTCTTATGTAGCAAGGAACTCCACAAGATCATTCAAGAAGTTGCAAGCTTCAACTCTAAAGTTGCAAGTCTTGGTAGCTTGGTCATGTATAAGCTTTGGTAGTTTATACTTCATGTGTGTCATGTATGTAGAAGTTATAGGTTAGTATTTTAGGCCTCAAAATACAAAGAGTGTTGGGAGTTGTTGTACCCTAGTAAAAGAACTAACGGGAGTGGTTGTACCCTTGGAAAAGAACTCGACATCTAGCTTTGTGTCGGTAAAAGTGTAAGCGACGAATGGGAGTGGTTGTACCCTTGTAAAAGAACTCGACATCTAGCTTAGTGTCGGTAAAAGTGTAAGCGACGTTGTAAAGGTTTTCTCCGCCAGTGAAAGGAGCTTGTTGATTAGTGTTTATAACTCTCGAGTTGGAAACTCGGGGCGTGGATGTAGGGCAAGGAAAAAGAGTCCTTGTAGCCGAACCACGATAAACTATCGTGTTGTGGTTTGATTGTTTCTTTCTCTATCTTTGTTTATTATATGTTGTTGTTTAGTTAGAATTGTTGATCACATATAAAGCTTTTTAAAGAACCAAAACAAGTAATATTGTTCTTATATCTTTCAACATAAGTAAAGCTTTTCAAAGAACTAAACAAGCAAAGTTAGAATCATTACAAGTAAAGCTTTTCAAAGTATAAAACAAGTTAAGTTAGAATGGTTATCTACATGTAAAGTCTTTTCAAAGAATCAAACATATTAAGTTGTGTTTATATCTTTAACCAAATGTCAAGTTCTCAAAGATTATTTAAGCAAATAAGAATCGAAAAAGCGGTAAACTATTTAACCCCCTTCTAGTTTTCCACAAGTTGCATAAATCCTCCCATTAGGCCAGTTTCAAGTAAGTTTCATGTTTGATAATTCATCTCAGTCATTGTTCATTGGTTTATCTCTGCTTTCTGTCATTCACTTTAGATGTTAGTAGCTTAATATCTGTTCATTTGGAATTTTTCCATGTTCTAGTACTCAGTTCTCATTCTCACTACCTTATATTGCATTTCTGTATTCCTGGGAGTATTTGCTTCTTTTCACTGTTCCATTAGCCTTTAATATTGTCACACCTCGTAATTTCCAGTCATTTTTCCAAGCCTCGACAATTTACTATTCACAAGTTACTATTCATCATTTACTATTCATCGATCACTATTCATCGTTTTTGAGGTCAATTTGACATTCCGAGACATATTCAGAAATTTTACTATTCACTTGACACTATTCATTTCCGAGAGAAAATCACTATTCACGTGCATTATTCATGTCATCGTAAATTTAGTTTACGAGTGTTCAAAGTCGCGTAACCGTATTGGTTCAGGAGCGAATTCATGCATTATTATCAGGGACATTTCATACGGACTAGAAATAGTCTGCATATCATCATTAGGGCACTTGCATACTATTCCACTCGTAGGATAACTAAATTAATACTTTTGGTATTATTAACGATTTACGTATGTTTATTTTGAATAAACGCTAATACGCGAACTATAAATGTGTCTAACATGTCCGCCACTCCCGACTATGATCCCAATATATTTTTATACTCACTTCTATAATATAAAAACTATAATATTAATTTACCCGGTATTTTGGAAATTTATTTATTACGTATCATACGTTTAACTTAATAACGACGGTTTTCAACAAAATTAAACGATAATCACCCAAACTCTCCGTACTTGTACCCGGCATATTTTTACAATTTTTACGACTCTATTACGTCCCGAATAACTTCAATAAAATTTATTTCTAACAAACCCGGTACCCGATTAAACCTAAAACTAACATAACTACACATTACCACTAACTATCCCTAATTAATCCCAAGACAAACCCCCCTTTTCCCTCCTTTTAGGACCGGCCAACCCCCCCCCTAATGGTCTTCAAACATTAAAACCTCACCAACCTAATTTATTGTCCACCAAACAATTGTCTACTAGTATAAATTAAACTTTTTTTTTCATCCCTTTATCACAAAATCATTTTCTAGTTCAAGTAAACTTTATTTTCTCTCTATTCTCTTATGGTATAATCGAACTAGGGTGTTCAAGGAGCAAGAAGAATAAATTTTACAAGATCTTGGTATAAACTAGTTTATATAATCATCCTTGTTGGAGTTTTGAAATAAAAACTCAAGGATTAGTAGGCTTTTTATCATCTAAACTCTCTAAACCATCAAGTAAGTAAACAAACTCATTTTTATGATTTTTACAAGTTATTATTATGTCTATATAAATTTCTTACAAGATATCATGCATGCATCAACTTGTACCACTCCATTTTTGTACATATATAACTTTCAAGCCCTAGAAATGGAAACATATGAAACCCTTGTTAGACCTAGTGGATTGATGATGTTTAAGGACCCATGACACCCTAAGAAGGTGTATGGTAGGATTAGATTAGCTTTGTGGTGTTTGAAAGTGGTTTGATGGAGAATGGAACTAGTTTGGAGATTTGAAAATGGTTTTTGAAACTTTTGAAATACCTACTGTCCCTATTTTAATTTCGTGGGAAAATCAGTAGATGGTGGCTAATTTTTGACCAAGGATTTAGAAAATACATTCAAAAACGAAACTTTAGGCGAAAGAACGGATTAAAACGAGTTTATAACGAAGGAGATATGATTTTTGCAAATTTAACGACGAAAACTATTTCTTAGAAAACTGCTTGCTGTTTGGCATAATACGATGGGTAATTAGAGGCATTAAACGTAACCTAAAGGAGCCGAGTTGTCAAAAATATACTAGTATATACAAAGACGAATCCGTGGACATAAAGAACGAGGAAAACGAGCTTAAAACGACCGAGTTATACCCATTTTAACATCGTCAAAACTATATATATATTTTTGGTCACAAATAAAAATAATAACGTACGTATTAAGTGATATATTTTCTAGAAACGTTACTAAGGACTATTTTCTTATCAAATGAATACGTACGACCCGAAGGAATATTTATACGACATGACGACGTCATTCTAAGGTTTTGATACTTGGAACATAACGCTAACTTTTTCGTACGAGTTAATATGACAAGTTATATACTTCTCTAAATGGACCTATTTTTCCTAAGTATGGAAACTATTTTTCTATGACGATAACTAGTATTTCCAAATTACGAGTGGTATGAGTATCATGTGCATGTGCATTCGTTTCATTACGGCTTGATCTTAATTAGATCGCGATTATTCATTTAGGTTGCGGCTAGTGTTCGCGCCTCATTGTCCCGACTACTTTTACAGCATTGTACCATCGTTGTACCATCCTTTCGAGGTGAGTTCTCATAGCCCCGTTTTTAGTACTTATTTGATTTTAAATCCCACGGGGGAGAATACATTGCACAATTATTTTTGTACATGCCCAAGTATTAAATTTCATACATTGCTTAAGTTGGTAGTACTATCACTTCAAGTCCCCTTTATTATCATGGACCGTTAATTATATTGCAAAGCGAGAGTGAGTGGATAGATCTATCGAGGGTGACTCCTCCATTCGTGTTTGGGTTGCTCCATAAGGAAAACGAATGCATTTCATGTCTGAATATTTAGAGTGCCTGATAAACACTCCTTTGGGGCCAATTTTAGCGCGTCGAGCTTCGGTGCCATGAGCTTAAGAGACAATGTAGCTTTTTGACATTTTAGTACTTTACTCTATACTTGTGGCTTATTGTACATACGATTTAACTTATAAACCTATGATTATTCACCAACTTTATGTTGACCGTTTTCGCAATGTATTTCTCAGGTTATTAAGGTAGCTCATGTTGCATACATTTGGACCTACATGGAGTCGCGGAGTCGACGCGTCTCACTATATTTTCTGCACTTATGAAACGTTTGATCTTGTTGAACTTATTTTAACTATTTTGGCAAACTCTTTTGGGACCTAAGCTTTGTAAACTCTGAATGATTTGATGATCAAACGCTGTATTTTCTAAACGACACTTTAGGTCGTTCAATATAACGGTAAACTATGGTGCTATGACAGCCACCCCCAGGTATTCCATTCCGCTGCCATTCAGGTAAATTGGGGGTGTGACAGATTGGCATCAGAGCTAAGGTTATAGCGAACTAGGATGTATCTTGGACCCTAGACTATAACCACATCATCATAGCATCTCATCATTTCATCATAGGTGCATATTCGCTATACATGTTGTTTTACGCACACACTGTGCAAGTTATTCATACCCATACTCATATATATATATGATTATATTGACCTGGTTCACAAGTGACATGTCTTCAGATACCCACACTGTTATCCTTTCATCGGATTCCGACATTGAAGATGCCTTGTCATCTTCCACTACCATTATACCACCAATTACACGTACACCACCATTAGCACTATTGAATTGTCATAAGAGCGAGGTTCTCATTCAGCCTATACATAGAATGCCGTTTGGTAGAGTATTCAGACTTAATTTTAATGGACTTATTTGGATGCTTATTACAAGGGAGATAGCATGTTTTATTTCCTTCACTAGTAGGACGCTTACTACCTAGGTACTACCACCACCGTTGGTTACTTATTACACTATTGGTCGTCCCATAGTGCGTACTTCAGCTTTACCTCTTAGATGTCGCGAGATTGCGCGAAAGAGGGTAGGATCCCATTCACTATTATCACCATTATCTCTTAACTCATCACTGGGATTTCATCGTCATCAATGTTATTCTCATCCTTTAGAATACCATCATTGTCAGTTTCCTTTCCCATTTTCACTTGCCACGAATTAGATAACACCTTGTGGATAATACCAAGATTACGGACTCAACAGGAACATCCGCAGGTTCCTCAAGAATGGTTTAGAACCTACGCTATCTAGAACTTGATCGATGTACAACTACAGACACCACTTCAGGACTATCCCGACCTTATGATGCCGTAAAACCTGATTTCACCTAGAAGGACTACAGGAAGTCTTTAGACTAGACTTATATCTTTACTAGCTTTTACTAATACCCTAGCCACGAGAGATGTGGCATAGTTCGAAGAAACTTGTAGTATTTTGATTGATGAACAAACGGAATCACCAAGTATTGACTCTACTATAAGGGAATGGTTGTGCCATCTATGATATTGGCCCATATAGACCGAAACCTTCATGTGTTATATTCATGTGTTATGAATATGATGATTTTTATTACCAATAGATTCTCATGGACTCTTATGATTTGATGGAAATAGATTTAAGCAAACCACTCCAAGCATGACGCAAGCCGCTGTTGGACAATTCATTGCCAGGAACGTAACTACCGCCCTCACCAAGGAACTTACTCACGTGGAATTTATGGGTTGTAATCCCTCCTCCTATAGCGGAAATATTGACACAAAAGAATTTCTCAAATGGTGCGAAGAATTAGAAACAATCTTTCAAAGTGGTGACTGCCGTAAGGAAGACAAAGTTAAGTTCGCCACTTGCACTTTTCAGAAGCATGCCCAGAAATGGTGGACTAAGTATGTCCAGGTAGTAGGAGTTGATGCTGCTTACTCACACTCTTGGGAGAAACTAAAAAGGATGATGAGTTTGAAGTTCTGTGTGAAAAGCGAATTACAAGCAATTGAACAAGAAACACTAAACCTTACCATGGAAGGAGATGATGTTGTCAAGTATACTGCTTATTTTTATGATTTTGATCGACTAGGCTCTGCAATAGATGAACCGGAAAGCAAGAGACTTGAAAGGTACGTCGGAGGACTTTCTCCTGAAATTCGTAGGATGGTCATCGCATGTGAACCCAATACCATGTCTGAAGCTATCCAGATGGCAATCGAAACAAAGGAACTCATAGTTCGCGACAAGACATCGGGAGACAAGAATAACAACAAGAGAAAGTGGGTCGGTAATCTGGATGCTAATGCTTCTCAACAACCGTTTAAGATACAACAAGTGGTGGAGACCTGTGCTGTGGGGTCAAGCCAAAAGAAAAGGTATGTTGGTACATTACCCGAGTGTAACAAGTGTCAGTTTCATCACAAAGGATCTTGCCCCTCTCAATGTAAGAACTGCCAAAAGCTTGGACATGAAACCAAGGATTGCAAGGCTCCCACCCTCACAAAGCATCAGAAACTCTCGGTAACCTGCCGCGAGTGTGGAGTAGCGGGACACTTCAGGAGTGAATGCCCGGAGTTGGGAAGCCAGAATTGGAAGAAGAAGTTTATGTTTTAGTTATGTGAACCATAGTTTGAGCCCTCTAGGGTTGTACTTTCTTTTGGTACTTTCCATAAGTACGTCGGTGTAACCTAGTTGTATTAAGCACTTTCCTATCTAATGTAATGACTATCTTTTGTTACCTCTGTGATAACCGTAGCCTTTATTCATTCCATTTTCTATTGCAATGGCGCAATTTTCAATCATTTAGCAACATTATACCATTGTCTTATTAGGGATTTGACCGATTTCGTATTTGACGGATTAATAGATTATTACCAATCCATAGGATTTACCCATGTATCCGATAAACCATTCAACGAGTTTTATCTCAAACTATTTTACTACCTCATGGGGAAATTGTTTTTACCGAATTTCTAAAATAAGCCGTTTTGTTACCATACTATAAACTGATTTTTCCGATATTACGCCAAATATTTACTATTATTACGCGAAACAATTTTTATGTTACCTTGAAAGGAAATATTTAGTATACTATGTTTAATAACCACGCGTTGAACACCATCTAAAGCTTTTGAGAAAAATAATATTATTTTGATTAAATCAAGCATCGCATCATTAGTCCTCAACTATACATAGCCTGATCACCTATGTGTAATTCAGGAAGGATTATGCCATGAAGGAAATAGTTACTTTATAAAGTATTGTTAATAACAATCTTCATCCAAAAACGTTTTAAACAAATAAACTCTTTTATAAATGTCTCTTTCTGACAAACTCTCCCTGGATACTTACCCCACCTGTCACCCACTTAGCCATTAAGTTGGATTGTTCCATTGACTTCTTTAGGAGAGACTTACCATATCAAGTACTAGGAGGATGCCTTGATACAAGAAAAACAATAAAAGGATTACGGAACTATTATACCTAGACTGAGAAAAATTTATAACTTAACAACAATCTTAAGATACCAAGCGAACATCCGACTCACCATCTCTGACCTAGTTGTCCGATTTTATTATTCAAAGGTACTAGCTAGACTGATCTACGGGATCAAACACATTGCGAAGGTACGCTAAGCAACACCATGGGAATAAACCAAGCCTCCTAACCGATACTGTAAAGTGTTTTGAGTTAACATGGTCTCATCCATACGCAAACTTCCCTGCAGTGAGTTTACGACAAGAATGATTGATTCGAATTATGGATATCGATATAGATTCCCCTAAAGCATTATGTTCTTTAGAACTTCTGGATAACCTCACCTATACATCGAGAAAGACATCAGACTCAAGAATATCTCCCCAGCTACATGTGAAGACAATACGGAAATTCATCGACATAGTATCAATTGAAACCCTCATATTGCCAACATGATGGCAAATTCAACGATAAACCATCTCAAGACGTAAGGTGGTTGAATACCTAGACTTGTAGTTTTGCCAGATAACCACCAATAGATACCGTCCAATATCAGAAACCGAACGTTAGACATCTATGCATTATGCGAACATTGCCTATCCTACTATTTTATCCTTGATAGTATTTTTCACTTTAAGTAAAGTCGATTTAAAATTTATGTTTATCCAAATCACATATCTCGTAGGAAAAAAAAAAAAAAAAAAAAAAAAAAAAAAAAAATTTGAATTGCCTATTTTGAACAAATACGACTCTTTTAACCAATATTTAGCTAAACCATTGTACAATGGGAAATATATAAACATCAAACTTTGGTAAACAGTCCTATTCACAACCTATTTGAAAACCGCGTCACATTTCCTAACTATTGAATTTTGAATCATCAAGAAAGATATTATTTAGTAAACCATTTGCTCCATTTTCTAAATTCGTTTATTCAGAAAAAGATTTCGACCAAAAACTCAAAAATCGCGAGATAAATTTTGAAAACCAATCACCATGCTACATCGCTTATGCATTTAGGGCTTTGTGACTTGACAATAAGGAATATTGGAATATGTGATGAAGGAAACTAGGAGGAACACCATAGAACGATTACAAACGTCATTAATGGAAACCAAGCATAGTAGGCAAAGAATGACACATGTCTTAGCAAGCCATTAGACCAAAACACAAGAAATCAAAGTTTGTTACCCATAGCCTATCCCCTTTATATGACGCTGAGTTCGAAAGATGTAACGTGGAGGAATTAGTCATAAGATTTATTGTACCTATTTCAATTGTTCCTGATGAAGGTGATCGAATCACCTCAGACTTCTAACAATCATTCTAAGATTTCCTTCGGAACCTCATTAAGATGTGAACACCGCCTATCATCCTCAGATCGATGGTCATAACGAGAGAACGATTCAAACATAGGAAAGTTATACTCAGAGTATGAGTGATTGACTCTAGAAATGGTTGGACTAACCATTTACCATAAATCGGATTCTTTTGCAACCATAGTTATCGCGCGAGCATAGAGACTACATCAATTGAGGCACTTTATGGTCGAAGTACCAATTACCCATTTACAGACTGAAATCGGAAAGTTAAAATTCACTGGTCTAGAACTAAACCATGGAACAACAAAGGAAATTTCACAAGTCAAGAATCGGTTACAAGCAACGAGAAACTGGTAGGAGTTATGTTGGTACATGACGCACATCATACGGATTGGGTATCCTTGAACAACAAACTAACTAGATTCACGTGAAAGAACGAGCTAAGTTAAAAGCTTTGCCTTGGAGAGGCATGATACGATTTTGGTAACACGAGAGATTGAACCTTTAAGTATATTGGACCATTTCAGATTCATTTTAGAATCGACCAGCTGATATATAAGATTTGAGTTCTGACAGAGTTTAGCAACATATATTATCCATATTACATTATAAACCTGAAGAAGCACTGATCATCTATTGACGAACCAAACTCGGAAAAAGCCAAACTCACTATTCCAATAGGCATTCATGAAATAACCAGAAATTTCCTACAAGTCAAGGATCAATTACAAATTCTATAAGTTGTAAACCACTAAAACTTCAAGTTGGTAGCCAGATTACGTTGAAAGTTCTGCCTAGGAAAAGCATGATATTATTCGGAGAGATTTGGAAAGTTAAAACCGATATACACTGGAACACTTAATAGTTTGGATAGAGTAGGCCTAGTGGCCGTCAGACTTGAGCCTTGATTAAGGAACAGCCGGATTACACAACTATGTTTCACCTAATCAAATCCAGGAAATGACTTTCAGATTAATCAATCATAATCCCATTTGGAAAAGGATCCAACCCTGAGGCAAACGTAAACTTGGTAAGAGAACCAGTGGAAAGCATGGACCATGAGGTCGAACGGTTGAAGCAAAGTCAAATTCCTAACGTGAAAGTTCGCTGGAATTCTCGAAAAGGACCCGAATTTACTTGGGAACGAGAGGACCAAATGCAACTCAAGTATCCACGTCTTTTTACCAAATATACTCCAGAGACCAACCAAAACTGAACTTCGGGACGAAGTTCCTGTTAGTGGGGAAGACTGTCACACCTCGTAATTTCCAGTCATTTTTCCAAGCCTCGACAATTTACTATTCACAAGTTACTATTCATCATTTACTATTCATCGATCACTATTCATCGTTTTTGAGGTCAATTTGACATTCCGAGACATATTCAGAAATTTTACTATTCACTTGACACTATTCATTTCCGAGAGAAAATCACTATTCACGTGCATTATTCATGTCATCGTAAATTTAGTTTACGAGTGTTCAAAGTCGCGTAACCGTATTGGTTCAGGAGCGAATTCATGCATTATTATCAGGGACATTTCATACGGACTAGAAATAGTCTGCATATCATCATTAGGGCACTTGCATACTATTCCACTCGTAGGATAACTAAATTAATACTTTTGGTATTATTAACGATTTACGTATGTTTATTTTGAATAAACGCTAATACGCGAACTATAAATGTGTCTAACATGTCCGCCACTCCCGACTATGATCCCAATATATTTTTATACTCACTTCTATAATATAAAAACTATAATATTAATTTACCCGGTATTTTGGAAATTTATTTATTACGTATCATACGTTTAACTTAATAACGACGGTTTTCAACAAAATTAAACGATAATCACCCAAACTCTCCGTACTTGTACCCGGCATATTTTTACAATTTTTACGACTCTATTACGTCCCGAATAACTTCAATAAAATTTATTTCTAACAAACCCGGTACCCGATTAAACCTAAAACTAACATAACTACACATTACCACTAACTATCCCTAATTAATCCCAAGACAAACCCCCCTTTTCCCTCCTTTTAGGACCGGCCAACCCCCCCCCTAATGGTCTTCAAACATTAAAACCTCACCAACCTAATTTATTGTCCACCAAACAATTGTCTACTAGTATAAATTAAACTTTTTTTTTCATCCCTTTATCACAAAATCATTTTCTAGTTCAAGTAAACTTTATTTTCTCTCTATTCTCTTATGGTATAATCGAACTAGGGTGTTCAAGGAGCAAGAAGAATAAATTTTACAAGATCTTGGTATAAACTAGTTTATATAATCATCCTTGTTGGAGTTTTGAAATAAAAACTCAAGGATTAGTAGGCTTTTTATCATCTAAACTCTCTAAACCATCAAGTAAGTAAACAAACTCATTTTTATGATTTTTACAAGTTATTATTATGTCTATATAAATTTCTTACAAGATATCATGCATGCATCAACTTGTACCACTCCATTTTTGTACATATATAACTTTCAAGCCCTAGAAATGGAAACATATGAAACCCTTGTTAGACCTAGTGGATTGATGATGTTTAAGGACCCATGACACCCTAAGAAGGTGTATGGTAGGATTAGATTAGCTTTGTGGTGTTTGAAAGTGGTTTGATGGAGAATGGAACTAGTTTGGAGATTTGAAAATGGTTTTTGAAACTTTTGAAATACCTACTGTCCCTATTTTAATTTCGTGGGAAAATCAGTAGATGGTGGCTAATTTTTGACCAAGGATTTAGAAAATACATTCAAAAACGAAACTTTAGGCGAAAGAACGGATTAAAACGAGTTTATAACGAAGGAGATATGATTTTTGCAAATTTAACGACGAAAACTATTTCTTAGAAAACTGCTTGCTGTTTGGCAGAATACGATGGGTAATTAGAGGCATTAAACGTAACCTAAAGGAGCCGAGTTGTCAAAAATATACTAGTATATACAAAGACGAATCCGTGGACATAAAGAACGAGGAAAACGAGCTTAAAACGACCGAGTTATACCCATTTTAACATCGTCAAAACTATATATATATTTTTGGTCACAAATAAAAATAATAACGTACGTATTAAGTGATATATTTTCTAGAAACGTTACTAAGGACTATTTTCTTATCAAATGAATACGTACAACCCAAAGGAATATTTATACGACATGACGACGTCATTCTAAGGTTTTGATACTTGGAACATAACGCTAACTTTTTCGTACGAGTTAATATGACAAGTTATATACTTCTCTAAATGGACCTATTTTTCCTAAGTATGGAAACTATTTTTCTATGACGATAACTAGTATTTCCAAATTACGAGTGGTATGAGTATCATGTGCATGTGCATTCGTTTCATTACGGCTTGATCTTAATTAGATCGCGATTATTCATTTAGGTTGCGGCTAGTGTTCGCGCCTCATTGTCCCGACTACTTTTACAGCATTGTACCATCGTTGTACCATCCTTTCGAGGTGAGTTCTCATAGCCCCGTTTTTAGTACTTATTTGATTTTAAATCCCACGGGGGAGAATACATTGCACAATTATTTTTGTACATGCCCAAGTATTAAATTTCATACATTGCTTAAGTTGGTAGTACTATCACTTCAAGTCCCCTTTATTATCATGGACCGTTAATTATATTGCAAAGCGAGAGTGAGTGGATAGATCTATCGAGGGTGACTCCTCCATTCGTGTTTGGGTTGCTCCATAAGGAAAACGAATGCATTTCATGTCTGAATATTTAGAGTGCCTGATAAACACTCCTTTGGGGCCAATTTTAGCGCGTCGAGCTTCGGTGCCATGAGCTTAAGAGACAATGTAGCTTTTTGACATTTTAGTACTTTACTCTATACTTGTGGCTTATTGTACATACGATTTAACTTATAAACCTATGATTATTCACCAACTTTATGTTGACCGTTTTCGCAATGTATTTCTCAGGTTATTAAGGTAGCTCATGTTGCATACATTTGGACCTACATGGAGTCGCGGAGTCGACGCGTCTCACTATATTTTCTGCACTTATGAAACGTTTGATCTTGTTGAACTTATTTTAACTATTTTGGCAAACTCTTTTGGGACCTAAGCTTTGTAAACTCTGAATGATTTGATGATCAAACGCTGTATTTTCTAAACGACACTTTAGGTCGTTCAATATAACGGTAAACTATGGTGCTATGACAGCCACCCCCAGGTATTCCATTCCGCTGCCATTCAGGTAAATTGGGGGTGTGACAAATATAGTCTAGTATTCTGTTTGGATCATTAGTTTGGTGAGTATCAGCTTAGAATCATCAATCTTAGGATAAACTGCCATCTATAGGAATGTTTGGATTAGTTAAGTTCACTGTGGATTTGGTGTTTTCTAGTTATTACTCCTACATTGTTAGGTTACAATAGGTATAATAGTATTAGCTGTAGCATAAAACACATAGGCTACATAGCATAAAGTCACATTTAGCTTCTTATCTGAAATCTGTGATCAATAAGCATAATTAGTGAACCTGTGGCTTGGAGAACTTTTAGATTTAGGACTTAAGTAAGTTAATCTAGGCATAATTTTTCTTAACCTTACATTTATAATCAGTTTGTAGCATTGGAATCTCATTTTAGTCAAAGTTGCATAGAAATCAAAAAGTCAAATTACCTGCTGCACATCAGGTTCACTGCCACTTATTTTTAGCTCAAATTAGGTTAGTATTTTGGATTTTCTCATTGAGCTTTTTGAATTTTTGGAATCTCAGTAGTGTAGTGAAGCTTTTGCCCCCATAAGTTCACATTTCTCAGCTTATTAAGACAGCTTATTTGGCTATTCAGTTAAGGGTATTGAAGCATAATTTCTAATTTCACTTTTATGGCTGCTAGTGTGTTTAGGTGCTTGTTATCTAAGAATTTGTTGCTTATAATGGTCCTTTTGTACTTTAAGTTGAGTTTCTCATTGAGATTTTGCTTGTTGCCTCATCTGCTTATATACTGCTTATTCACTTATTGCTTATTTGATCTAATTTAAGCCTTATCTGAGTTTCTGAGTTCAAAATTGTTTTACATCAGCTTCTTTAAGCTTGCTTTAGTCTAAAAAACATATGTTCTAAGTTTCAGTCAAAATGTGGTCAGGAGTGCTTATAAATAAGCACTCCAAATAGGCAATTTTTAGTCAATAAGCACTTTTCTGAATTATTTTAATATTCTAGATTTTCTGTATTTTTTTCAAATTTTTCTGAGTCCATTTACTATTTTTTTATTTTATTTTCATTTGTATTCAATTTTTAATACTTTTTAATTACCAAAAATTCCAAAAAAAAAATCAGAAAAAGCCAAGAAAAATACAAAAATATTTTAGAAAATTATTTTAATTTATTTTAGAATTTTAGAAATTTATTTTTCATTTTTCTCATTAATTTTGAATTTTATTTGAATTTTTATATAGTTTTTAATTCCCAAAAATTACACAAAAAGCCAAAAAAATTAGTTTTTAGTTTTAAAATTACTTTTTAGTTATTTTGTAATTTTCAAAATTTATTTTTCATTTTTCTCACCTTATTTGCATTTTCTTTTAATTTTTAATTAGTTAATTAGTTTTTAATTCATAAAAAATAATTAAAAAGTCAAAAAAATAATTTCTTTTTCTTAAAATTTTCTTTTATCATTTTTAACTTTTTAAAATTATTTTCAAGTCCGTAGGAGTAGTGTAGCTCAAAATTCACATTTTATTTCGTACGTTTATGTTTATTTACGTTTAAGCTTACGTTTTCGATTCTACGTTACGTTTTTAGTTTGTTTACTTAGTATATGTGTTTAAGTGATTATTTGTGCTTCATTTAGTTATCCCTTAGTATAATCTCTTCAAAATCACTTTTTACCACTTTCATGACACGTTTCACAAATCGGGAATTCGAAATTCCATTCACACCTTCGTTGGGACACGACCCGAGGAAATACTTTCCTAAGCATTTCTTCGGGGAAATACTTTCCTAAGCATTTCTTCGGAAAAACAATCACTATACTAAAACGATTATATCAAAAAATGGCGCCGCTGCCGGGGAAGGTTGAAGTGAATTTTTCGTTTTCGTTTTTAAAAATTGTGTTTTGAAAACCTTCCTTGTATATATTTTCTATAAAAACCAAAAAAATTAAAAAATCAAAAACACTTTTCCTAAAGTGTTTTCAAAAATAACAAAAAAAATAAAGTTACAGCCTCGACTCTCCCGTTGAAGGGTGGGCGTTGTAAACCAAATAAGCTTAACAACATAAGAACGCGTGAAATTAGTTGCTAATCGGAATACTTTAATTCTACGACCGAATAAGCGAAAAATACGGAAGCTTTGACATTAAATTGCAAGCTGAAGAGAGATCCATTCTTCTCTCCCGTTCTGTCGCAAGTAGATTTGAAGAAAACGGTTTACGATTAACGTAACGTTTGAAAAAACAAAAGAAAATAAAAGTTTTAAGTTTTGGAATTTTGTTTTCCAAAAACACAAAAAGATTTTCATTTTCTACTTTGATAATTAAAAAAACAAAAATAATCTTTTTATCCTCTTATCATTTGATTCTTCTTCTTTAACCCTCTAAACCAATAATTCTTACGGATCCGACTTGTTTTAAATGTGGAGAACCGTTCTTTGAAGGTTCATGTGTTTGGTGTACGTGCGAACAATGTGGTAATGATATTCACGATGGAGTTTGTTGGTTTTGTAATACTCCCGAGTATGTTCGAAATACAATCCTTCTAAACGTTCCCGATTACTATCCAACACCACCGCCGTCTCCGTTCACTTGCTTTAATTGTGGAAATCCATCCGACGAAGGATTACCGTGTGGGCAATGCTTTTGTAATCAATGTGGATACACGAATTGTATATGTTACGCCCCGAGTGCTGAAACGTCTTACGCTTGTGATACGAGTTTTGATAATTATCCTCAAAATGATTTCAATCTTCCTTTTTAAAACTTTTATGAGCAAGTACCATATATTAATGAAAATTCGTTCCAAAGTTCATCAAATTTTGAAAATTGTGGGGGATCGTTTGAAATTTTTTATTATGAGCCGAATTCATGTTACGATTCTCAAGGTTTTAACTAACCCCCACAAACTTCCGATTTTACTAATAATATTTGTGAAATTAAATACCTTATTGAGAAGTTAAAAGAAATGGTGGCTAATCGTTATACGCATACTCCCGAGCCTCGTGAGAAGTCTATTGCGGAGTTACTTGCTGAAGAGAGAGCGTCTAATCCTTTTAAAAATTTTGTTTACTATGATTCCGACTACGATGATGAG
Organism: Artemisia argyi; assembly: GCA_030686995.1. Taxonomy (NCBI): domain Eukaryota; kingdom Viridiplantae; phylum Streptophyta; class Magnoliopsida; order Asterales; family Asteraceae; genus Artemisia; species Artemisia argyi. Next base: position 90,871,184 of record CM060700.1, on the reverse strand, counting down.
AAAATTACAATCGTTCTTAATCCTCACAATACTTCCGATGTTTCTCCCGTAGAACCCGAGGACTCTCTAAAAATGGGGGATGAGCATCTTAACACTATTCCGGCAACGGAATCGAACGAATTCAATAAGTCTAGTGTTGAGAACCTCGTCCCAATCCCAAGTGAGTCCGGGGAAATTTCTAACGGTGATTCTGAAATTGTTTCTAATTCTTCCTATCCTTCTTTCACACCGGTTGAGAGGAGTGATGTCTTTTTAGACGAGATCGAGGCTTGTCTTGCTAACAATGAATCTAATTCGACGATGGTTGATGATACTAATTTTGATCCTGAGGTAGACATCCGTTTAATTGAAGAATTATTGAATGAAGAACCGAAGAGCGATGAAGTAATTGATAATCCGAATGATCGTGTTAAGATGTTCTCCGATTCTGATGATGATACTTTATTTTGTGGAGACATCGATTACGTGGATGAAGTACCTTCTGAGTTCGTCAGCTTAGAAGAAGAAAATAATATAGAAAACGAAGTTGAATTCGATCATCCTAAAGATTTTGATGACCTTGTTCCAAGGGTTCCTAAAACATTCAATATGACTTTCACAAATCCGTTATTTGATTTCGATTTGGAATTAACTCTTGATAATCCAATTTTCGATATTCCTTGTGATGAGTCTGAAATGAAACCCGAGGTCCAGGATGTAACAATTCACATTTTCAGGTTAACTTCTATTCCCGAAAATTTCACTATTCATTTTTACTATTCACTTTTCCGAAATTTGATTTTTATTTCATATTCTCGTATGATAAATCATTTCCATGGCAAAATAAAAGTTTGACACTCATCAGATCATTTTCGCGAAAGTTATTAAGGAAATACATGTTTAGGTTAAAACGTCATTTAAAAATCCTACGCACAACGAAACTCAACCGCGTTAATTTTTCCCGCATCAGAAAAATGTTTAGTACTCTCATGATTAATTAGAGAATTAATCATGACTAAGAAAAATATGACCAAATAAACCTCGGCCGTGAGAAACAGGAATTTTCGTTTTTAAGCACTTTTACTTAGCCGTAACCTTAGCCTATACCTGCACTGCGTTTCTAAGACAATTTGAGTTTTCACATTTTTGGAATAAGTCAATGATGCGTGGGAATCGCACCTTGCTTTACCTCTCGAGGGATCTCGCGAGGCTTACAACCCCCACCAGGCAGTGTACCTGATCGTTGTAGTATAGTATAGTGACAAGTACCGGGGGATTGATCGTTCAGCTTAGGAATAGTGTCGCTAGGATTAGAAAGCCTAATTAATAGTTCTAGAGATGGAAGATGATTATTTTTTGTGTTTTTATATTTTATGAAAGCAAGTAAAATCTCGGGTTTTGAAGGAGTGGGCGGAATTAGTTGCTAATCAACTAACCCAAAAACTACTTTATAACTAATTAACTAATGAAAATGAAATTAAACTAATATTAAACTAAGGTTGTGAGCAGTGGTTGGAGAAATTGTGTTTACTTAGACTTCATTACTCCCTAGATATCTTTTACATGTTAATTACTTGTTACACTTGTATGAATGACGGGTTGTATTCCTTAATACCATTCGTGGAGTGGCATACATAACTCCCCAACTCTATGAGCTCTTATCTCCTCCTACACCATGACCCAGCACAACTATAGGGATTGTAAACAGTGGCTCATGCATTAAATACAACCAATAAAGACCTAGTACGCCTCGGTTCATGTTTCTTAAGACGTTCAAGCATGTTACCATTTGGAGATCTGCCAGTTTTCTTAAGCCTAACATATAATATCATTCATTCAAAACAAGAATAGACAAGTAATCAACACATAATCAACATCTAGGTTTCATTAGATCTAAGCAAACACAAAGGAAATTTAGCCTAGCATAGTAGAATTAAGATAAGAACAAAAGATAGACAACCAACACATAGACATATTGATTGAATTAAGAGTATACTTATCTCAATTACAATGCAAGGTCTCAAGGGTTTGGAACCCTTGAAAAACCTGTAAAAGAGGCACCAAAATCGTCTTTAGGGTTTCACCAAAACTTCTCTCCTTTTTAATGAAAAAACTAGAAAACTATATATAGGAAAATCGTCCTGACGGCGTCAAGAGTAAAATCTGACGCCGTCAACTCGCCGCCATATACTTCCTCGGACGCCCTAGATCCAATCGTGACGGCCTATGTGACGCCATCACCACCCTCGGTAAATTAATCTTGGTCACTTTGACGCCGTCATCTCTTCATCTGACGCCTTCACAACCTTCGGTAAAATATTCATCCTTTCTGACGCCGTCAAGAGTAAATTCTTGACGCCGTCACCTTGTAATTCCAGCTTGGATTTGGTACTTTGTTGTTTTCTTCACTTTATGCTCCAAAAACGTCCAAAATAGCCTCTTTTCCAGAATTCACTCTCCAAACACCTAAAATCACAAAAGGAACGATTTAGGGCAATATTTGATCAAATAAATTCGGATTCGGGCTTAAATGACCCCCTAAAAACGGATCATTTTTCGCCTCATCATATACCCTTACACTTGAGATTTGCTTGTCCTCAAGCAAATGAGCTTTTATTCTACTCAAAAGACAAGTTAGGGGTCATTTAACACTAATATAAAAGTAATTACAACAAATAATCGTTCCACTAAAGACCAATAGACAAGCACGGAGGTCATACACAAGCACCTCACAAATAGTGTTTAGATACTCACATCTCTCGGGTGTAATAAAGTAATATAACATTATGGAAATGGAAGATATCTCTCACTACCTGTCATAGCAAAATAGATTACCATAGGCTTGGGAAAGGATCAAACCTCCACCACATGGCGTAAGCACCTAGGATAAACTATCAAAGAGGTCTTTTAAAGGGTTATAACGTTAGGTGTAGGGATATGAATTACACGGTTTTGTTGGATAAAGGGGATTTTACTGGTGGCGAGTTAACAATCTTAGTTAATTACATGTACAAGATGGCGTTGCTAAGCCAAGACTAGACTCGACTTAAGCTAATAAATGAAAAACAACTAAAAACATAAAATGAACATAGAATGAAAACGGGATGGTAGTCCGTATGTTTTTTCTCTCTTTCTTTTCTATTTTTTTTTTTTCTTTTTCTAAATTTTTTCGATTTTTTTTTTTTTTTTTTTTTTTTTCATACACTCTTACCCTACCATCCAAAATAATACATCATAGGGGTTTGAGCATTCCCCTTACACTTGAATCTTTACATACTTTACATTAAACTATTCTAATGACTCGAATTAAGAAAATCAAAACACTTGGAGCACTTTTAAGATTAACGTACATATGGGGGTAATAAGTGTTGTTCTTCCCCATTACTCCATAAAATAAGTACTTACCCATGAGTCCCAATCGTCCCAAAACAATATGTACAAGGATATGACTCGACTTAGCAACCATGTAATCAATTAGAAAGTTAACTTAGGGTTTAACAAATAACAATAATGCACTAAAAATGAGCGCATACACGGAAGGCTAAGGCGATTTGGGTGTACATTTAAGTGGGGTGTAACAAATTCTTCCTTTAAGTAAAATGCTTAAAGTTAGAAACGAAAAGATAGGCTCGGAGGGGTGTACTAGGGGTATCGTGTACTAAAAATGAGTACAACGCTAAGGGTGTGGGAAAAATTAGTTGACTTAACTAGCCAAGTAATATGACTTAAATGGTCAAGTAATCGTAATACGGGTTTAACACAAGGGTGATCCTAATGCCTCTTATCATGTAGTAAATCCTACTACACGAATGTAGTCTCACTAGCGGTTTCGGGATGCATCACTAACGCAAGTTCTAGAGTCTAAATGCTACCGGTACACTCATAAGCACTAATAATAAATGCTTTTCCTATCAAATCTAAAGGCGAACCTCACATTTTTGGGTGGAAAATTTTTCTGAATATACGGTTATGTGCTAGTCATACAACCTCCTATCCATGAGACGCTTGCTATGGCTAAAGTTTCACTCCTAAATATTGTAAAAAAAATTTAAATTTGGCGCTAAAATTACACTAACAAGTATTTCTCATAGTTTTATTACTCATCTACTATCAAACAAAACAAACTCAAGCGAAAGTGCATATGTAAGGTATCATCTTTTTACCCTCCCCTTACACTTAAGATGAACATTGTCCCCAATGTTCAAGTAAAGAATGTAAAAGTTAAAAAGTAAAGAGAATGAAATCAAATACTCCCCTGATTCGCTCGGTATGGATTTTAGGTTGGCCAGGTTAAATCTTCCTCCAAGAAAACGAACAATCAAAGCTTCCCTTCCAGAATATAAATCATCTTCTTGTCACAAATAACCTGTAAATCCTGAAAAAAAGTAGACAAGGCAACCTCGCGTAAAATCGGCGGCATCCTATATAAGTTACTAAATCCTAGAAAACAAAATAAGATATAATGCTTGTGGAATGAAGTTTGCAGATTTCCTGGAGATTATAAAACTTAATAATTCACAAAAACTATAAGACTCCGTTAGAAAAACAAAACTGGTAAAATTTCCAGATTTTTGACTCCTGACGCCGTCAAGAGCAATTGCCTGACGCCGTCAGAATGGACCTGCAGAAATCTTTATGTTAAGTTTCCGGAAAATTTTTGGAAAAACTTTGTCCTACTTCCTGGAAAATCCTGCAAAACTTCATTATGACTCAATACAAGCATTTGACTCTAACAAATACGAATATACATGTTCATTAAATATTGTGGATAATCATGATCGGTTTGTTTCTTAAAAACATATTTGGGGTTTCCCCTTACACTTATCTTTTGCAAAAATACCTTTAGGTTGAAGTTAAGACTAGGCTAAACAACATAATAAAGTATTTCCACATTTTAATTGAGAAACATGATCAACCAACAATAAAAATAAAACATGCATACGGAAGCAAATAACAATCAAACAATTAAAATCACACAAAACATGGGTTGCCTCCCAAGAAGCGCTTTTCTTTATTTACGAGTCTTGTAGCTAGACTCAAAGTCGTGGGTTACTACGTGATTCGGGTGAGTTCCTCATTGAGGACATCTTTGGGATCGAACTTAGGTTTCAACTCTCTATCGGTTTCCTTAGTATGGTACGACCTCTCGAACATCTCTCCATCCGGATCATATAAAGTCATTCTCATGTGCCATGATCCGTCTCCTTCTTTAGGTGGCTTGTCCCACCTCCATTCATACTTATCTCCATCTCTTTTCCATTTATTCAACTCTATATTAATAGGCATTACGCTTAAGAACTCAATCATTTTTCTAAAGACTAAGGGGTCCTCAAAGGGATCTAGCTCCTCATCTCTAGCTATGAGTTGTTCAACCGAATGTGTTCTCTCAACGAAATCCTTTTCTAGATAAAATGGGCATTGAGGTCCTATGAAGTTCCTTTCTATCCAAGGTCCATATCTAGATGGTCTCCTATTCATCTCTACCCAATGCGGTGTTGGTTCATCATCACAATCATAACTATGCTTCTTAACATTATACACCGACCAAGTATCGCCTTCACCTACCGCTATCTTAGATTCCTTGCAATCTATCATGGCACTAGCGGTTGCTAAAAATCCTCTTCCAACTAATAATGGGCATGTAGTGTCACTAACCATGTCTAGGACGTGAAAATCCGCTAATATAGTCAACTTTCCTACGTGAACAACTACATCCTTAATCATCCCAACCGGGTGAGCTATACTCCCATCCGCTAGCCCTATCAATACCTCCGTTTCTTCTAACTTTCCTAGCTTAAGAGTGGTGAATAAGGATAAGGGAATCAAGTTGAGGCTTGACCCTAAATCGGCTAATGTGTCGAAAGCTTCGGATCTTCCTATCTTACAAGGCAAAACAAATATACCCGGGTCATCAAGATTTTTAGGTAACTTGTTTTGAACGAAAGCGGTCCCATTTTTGCCTAGCTTACACTTCTCATATTTTTCTAGAAGGGCGCTATAGTATGGAGCACGCGCTAAGACATCAATGACGGGGCGTTCAATGTGAAGTTCTTTGAATTCATCGTCAAGGTCTTGCGTAAGAGGTGTTTCAACAATACTTTTGACCGGTTCTATAGTGGGAGTTTTAGTTGATTGGTCCTTTTGGGGAACTTGGTTTTGCTTGAAACACTTGCTCGTTGATTTGACCGAATAATATTGTGGACACAAAGCGGGTGACGAAACGGATGATATGGAATTAACGGTTAGTTTCGGATTCTTGATTGTGTCACTTGGGAGTGCTCCCATTTCTCGGTCATTGAGAACTTTCAACAATGTGTCAATTCTATTGGTCATCTCATTTTGATTTTGTTTGAAATCGGCTTCAAACTTAGCTATGCGGGCTTCTTGAGATGCCATGAACTTTGACATCAATCCTTCAAGATTGTTGGTACTACCATAGTTGTTAGAAGGATTGTTGTTGAAGGTACGGTTGGATGGTGGACCGTTTGATTGGTAACGATTAGGTGGGTTGGATGAATTTGGTTGATTTTGTTTCCTCCTAAGGTTTGGGTGATTTTTCCATGAGGGGTTATATGAATCACCGTATGTGTTTGGCTCGGGCTTGAAAGTGTACCACTTATCTCCCGCTTCGTCGGTACGCGTGGATGCGTAGTCCGCAAAAGCTGTTCCGGGGAGTTCCACACAATCACGAGTGTCATGGGGACCACTACATAATTCGCATGAAGAAGTGATTTTGTTCACTTGGCTTGAATGCTTCGGAGCTTCGTAAGATTTCATGAGAAACTTGACTTGGTCCTCAAGTTCCATGATCCTACGGTCGGGAGTGCTTGAATTATTCGAAGGCAAAGATATTGCCTTGACCGTTTTGTTCAAATCACGGGGATCATTCCAACTTTCGTTGTCATAGAGAGCAAGATCTTCTATGAGTTCCCATGATTGTTCCGCACTAAGATCACGTAGCTTACCACCGGCCGATTGGTCAATGGTTCGCCTCGTGGGGATATCGATATGGTCATAAAAAATTTGGACTTGGAGCCACAAATCTATGCCATGATGAGGGACTTTTTGGAGTAAGTCCTTGAAACGAGTCCATGCTTCATAAAGAGATTCATTTTGACGTTGTTGGAACATCAAGATGTCATTCCTAAGTTTAGTAGTTCTCCCCGGTGGGAAAAATTGAGCAAGGAAACGAGTGGTGAGATCATCCCATGTGGTGATGGATCCCGCGGGTAAACGCTCAAGCCATTGACTAGCTTGATCCCGTAGAGAGAATTGGAATAGGCGTAAACGGGTAGTCTCTCTAGTTTCAACACCTAGGTCTATGGAATCTACGATTTTGAGGAAGTCCTTAAGGTGTTGGTTTGGATCTTCGGAACGAAGTCCATGGAATGCACATCCGCTTTGCACCAACCGGATGGTGTCGGATCGCAAGGGGGTCACATTGGCTCCGGTGAGCTCAATGGTGTTTCGGTAGCCTTGGTGGCTAGGTCGGGAATACTCTCCTAAGGTTCGGGGCCTAAGGGGTTCTAATGGTGGGTTTTGTTGTGGTGGGATGATGGGTTCAAAGATGTTACCACCTTCCATGATGTCGGATGGTAAAGAGTTACGAACAAAAGCACGAAGAAATAAGATAGACTAAAGAAGACCTAAAAATAAAAATAAAATCTTACTAGAAAGGAATCTAGCAAGTAGACCTAATAAAAAGAAATCCTAACCTAGACAATAACTATTCCCCGGCAACGGCGCCAAAAACTTGATGCGTGGGAATCGCACCTTGCTTTACCTCTCGAGGGATCTCGCGAGGCTTACAACCCCCACCAGGCAGTGTACCTGATCGTTGTAGTATAGTATAGTGACAAGTACCGGGGGATTGATCGTTCAGCTTAGGAATAGTGTCGCTAGGATTAGAAAGCCTAATTAATAGTTCTAGAGATGGAAGATGATTATTTTTTATGTTTTTATATTTTATGAAAGCAAGTAAAATCTCGGGTTTTGAAGGAGTGGGCGGAATTAGTTGCTAATCAACTAACCCAAAAACTACTTTATAACTAATTAACTAATGAAAATGAAATTAAACTAATATTAAACTAAGGTTGTGAGCAGTGGTTGGAGAAATTGTGTTTACTTAGACTTCATTACTCCCTAGATATCTTTTACATGTTAATTACTTGTTACACTTGTATGAATGACGGGTTGTATTCCTTAATACCATTCGTGGAGTGGCATACATAACTCCCCAACTCTATGAGCTCTTATCTCCTCCTACACCATGACCCAGCACAACTATAGGGATTGTAAACAGTGGCTCATGCATTAAATACAACCAATAAAGACCTAGTACGCCTCGGTTCATGTTTCTTAAGACGTTCAAGCATGTTACCATTTGGAGATCTGCCAGTTTTCTTAAGCCTAACATATAATATCATTCATTCAAAACAAGAATAGACAAGTAATCAACACATAATCAACATCTAGGTTTCATTAGATCTAAGCAAACACAAAGGAAATTTAGCCTAGCATAGTAGAATTAAGATAAGAACAAAAGATAGACAACCAACACATAGACATATTGATTGAATTAAGAGTATACTTATCTCAATTACAATGCAAGGTCTCAAGGGTTTGGAACCCTTGAAAAACCTGTAAAAGAGGCACCAAAATCGTCTTTAGGGTTTCACCAAAACTTCTCTCCTTTTTAATGAAAAAACTAGAAAACTATATATAGGAAAATCGTCCTGACGGCGTCAAGAGTAAAATCTGACGCCGTCAACTCGCCGCCATATACTTCCTCGGACGCCCTAGATCCAATCGTGACGGCCTATGTGACGCCGTCACCACCCTCGGTAAATTAATCTTGGTCACTTTGACGCCGTCATCTCTTCATCTGACGCCTTCACAACCTTCGGTAAAATATTCATCCTTTCTGACGCCGTCAAGAGTAAATTCTTGACGCCGTCACCTTGTAATTCCAGCTTGGATTTGGTACTTTGTTGTTTTCTTCACTTTATGCTCCAAAAACGTCCAAAATAGCCTCTTTTCCAGAATTCACTCTCCAAACACCTAAAATCACAAAAGGAACGATTTAGGGCAATATTTGATCAAATAAATTCGGATTCGAGCTTAAATGACCCCCTAAAAACGGATCATTTTTCGCCTCATCATATACCCTTACACTTGAGATTTGCTTGTCCTCAAGCAAATGAGCTTTTATTCTACTCAAAAGACAAGTTACGGGTCATTTAACACTAATATAAAAGTAATTACAACAAATAATCGTTCCACTAAAGACCAATAGACAAGCACGGAGGTCATACACAAGCACCTCACAAATAGTGTTTAGATACTCACATCTCTCGGGTGTAATAAAGTAATATAACATTATGGAAATGGAAGATATCTCTCACTACCTGTCATAGCAAAATAGATTACCATAGGCTTGGGAAAGGATCAAACCTCCACCACATGGCGTAAGCACCTAGGATAAACTATCAAAGAGGTCTTTTAAAGGGTTATAACGTTAGGTGTAGGGATATGAATTACACGGTTTTGTTGGATAAAGGGGATTTTACTGGTGGCGAGTTAACAATCTTAGTTAATTACATGTACAAGATGGCGTTGCTAAGCCAAGACTAGACTCGACTTAAGCTAATAAATGAAAAACAACTAAAAACATAAAATGAACATAGAATGAAAACGGGATGGTAGTCCGTATGTTTTTTCTCTCTTTCTTTTCTATTTTTTTTTTTTCTTTTTCTAAATTTTTTCGATTTTTTTTTTTTTTTTTTTTTTTTTTCATACACTCTTACCCTACCATCCAAAATAATACATCATAGGGGTTTGAGCATTCCCCTTACACTTGAATCTTTACATACTTTACATTAAACTATTCTAATGACTCGAATTAAGAAAATCAAAACACTTGGAGCACTTTTAAGATTAACGTACATATGGGGGTAATAAGTGTTGTTCTTCCCCATTACTCCATAAAATAAGTACTTACCCATGAGTCCCAATCGTCCCAAAACAATATGTACAAGGATATGACTCGACTTAGCAACCATGTAATCAATTAGAAAGTTAACTTAGGGTTTAACAAATAACAATAATGCACTAAAAATGAGCGCATACACGGAAGGCTAAGGCGATTTGGGTGTACATTTAAGTGGGGTGTAACAAATTCTTCCTTTAAGTAAAATGCTTAAAGTTAGAAACGAAAAGATAGGCTCGGAGGGGTGTACTAGGGGTATCGTGTACTAAAAATGAGTACAACGCTAAGGGTGTGGGAAAAATTAGTTGACTTAACTAGCCAAGTAATATGACTTAAATGGTCAAGTAATCGTAATACGGGTTTAACACAAGGGTGATCCTAATGCCTCTTATCATGTAGTAAATCCTACTACACGAATGTAGTCTCACTAGCGGTTTCGGGATGCATCACTAACGCAAGTTCTAGAGTCTAAATGCTACCGGTACACTCATAAGCACTAATAATAAATGCTTTTCCTATCAAATCTAAAGGCGAACCTCACATTTTTGGGTGGAAAATTTTTCTGAATATACGGTTATGTGCTAGTCATACAACCTCCTATCCATGAGACGCTTGCTATGGCTAAAGTTTCACTCCTAAATATTGTAAAAAAATTTAAATTTGGCGCTAAAATTACACTAACAAGTATTTCTCATAGTTTTATTACTCATCTACTATCAAACAAAACAAACTCAAGTGAAAGTGCATATGTAAGGTATCATCTTTTTACCCTCCCCTTACACTTAAGATGAACATTGTCCCCAATGTTCAAGTAAAGAATGTAAAAGTTAAAAAGTAAAGAGAATGAAATCAAATACTCCCCTGATTCGCTCGGTATGGATTTTAGGTTGGCCAGGTTAAATCTTCCTCCAAGAAAACGAACAATCAAAGCTTCCCTTCCAGAATATAAATCATCTTCTTGTCACAAATAACCTGTAAATCCTGAAAAAAAGTAGACAAGGCAACCTCGCGTAAAATCGGCGGCATCCTATATAAGTTACTAAATCCTAGAAAACAAAATAAGATATAATGCTTGTGGAATGAAGTTTGCAGATTTCCTGGAGATTATAAAACTTAATAATTCACAAAAACTATAAGACTCCGTTAGAAAAACAAAACTGGTAAAATTTCCAGATTTTTGACTCCTGACGCCGTCAAGAGCAATTGCCTGACGCCGTCAGAATGGACCTGCAGAAATCTTTATGTTAAGTTTCCGGAAAATTTTTGGAAAAACTTTGTCCTACTTCCTGGAAAATCCTGCAAAACTTCATTATGACTCAATACAAGCATTTGACTCTAACAAATACGAATATACATGTTCATTAAATATTGTGGATAATCATGATCGGTTTGTTTCTTAAAAACATATTTGGGGTTTCCCCTTACACTTATCTTTTGCAAAAATACCTTTAGGTTGAAGTTAAGACTAGGCTAAACAACATAATAAAGTATTTCCACATTTTAATTGAGAAACATGATCAACCAACAATAAAAATAAAACATGCATACGGAAGCAAATAACAATCAAACAATTAAAATCACACAAAACATGGGTTGCCTCCCAAGAAGCGCTTTTCTTTATTTACGAGTCTTGTAGCTAGACTCAAAGTCGTGGGTTACTACGTGATTCGGGTGAGTTCCTCATTGAGGACATCTTTGGGATCGAACTTAGGTTTCAACTCTCTATCGGTTTCCTTAGTATGGTACGACCTCTCGAACATCTCTCCATCCGGATCATATAAAGTCATTCTCATGTGCCATGATCCGTCTCCTTCTTTAGGTGGCTTGTCCCACCTCCATTCATACTTATCTCCATCTCTTTTCCATTTATTCAACTCTATATTAATAGGCATTACGCTTAAGAACTCAATCATTTTTCTAAAGACTAAGGGGTCCTCAAAGGGATCTAGCTCCTCATCTCTAGCTATGAGTTGTTCAACCGAATGTGTTCTCTCAACGAAATCCTTTTCTAGATAAAATGGGCATTGAGGTCCTATGAAGTTCCTTTCTATCCAAGGTCCATATCTAGATGGTCTCCTATTCATCTCTACCCAATGCGGTGTTGGTTCATCATCACAATCATAACTATGCTTCTTAACATTATACACCGACCAAGTATCGCCTTCACCTACCGCTATCTTAGATTCCTTGCAATCTATCATGGCACTAGCGGTTGCTAAAAATCCTCTTCCAACTAATAATGGGCATGTAGTGTCACTAACCATGTCTAGGACGTGAAAATCCGCTAATATAGTCAACTTTCCTACGTGAACAACTACATCCTTAATCATCCCAACCGGGTGAGCTATACTCCCATCCGCTAGCCCTATCAATACCTCCGTTTCTTCTAACTTTCCTAGCTTAAGAGTGGTGAATAAGGATAAGGGAATCAAGTTGAGGCTTGACCCTAAATCGGCTAATGTGTCGAAAGCTTCGGATCTTCCTATCTTACAAGGCAAAACAAATATACCCGGGTCATCAAGATTTTTAGGTAACTTGTTTTGAACGAAAGCGGTCCCATTTTTGCCTAGCTTACACTTCTCATATTTTTCTAGAAGGGCGCTATAGTATGGAGCACGCGCTAAGACATCAATGACGGGGCGTTCAATGTGAAGTTCTTTGAATTCATCGTCAAGGTCTTGCGTAAGAGGTGTTTCAACAATACTTTTGACCGGTTCTATAGTGGGAGTTTTAGTTGATTGGTCCTTTTGGGGAACTTGGTTTTGCTTGAAACACTTGCTCGTTGATTTGACCGAATAATATTGTGGACACAAAGCGGGTGACGAAACGGATGATATGGAATTAACGGTTAGTTTCGGATTCTTGATTGTGTCACTTGGGAGTGCTCCCATTTCTCGGTCATTGAGAACTTTCAACAATGTGTCAATTCTATTGGTCATCTCATTTTGATTTTGTTTGAAATCGGCTTCAAACTTAGCTATGCGGGCTTCTTGAGATGCCATGAACTTTGACATCAATCCTTCAAGATTGTTGGTACTACCATAGTTGTTAGAAGGATTGTTGTTGAAGGTACGGTTGGATGGTGGACCGTTTGATTGGTAACGATTAGGTGGGTTGGATGAATTTGGTTGATTTTGTTTCCTCCTAAGGTTTGGGTGATTTTTCCATGAGGGGTTATATGAATCACCGTATGTGTTTGGCTCGGGCTTGAAAGTGTACCACTTATCTCCCGCTTCGTCGGTACGCGTGGATGCGTAGTCCGCAAAAGCTGTTCCGGGGAGTTCCACACAATCACGAGTGTCATGGGGACCACTACATAATTCGCATGAAGAAGTGATTTTGTTCACTTGGCTTGAATGCTTCGGAGCTTCGTAAGATTTCATGAGAAACTTGACTTGGTCCTCAAGTTCCATGATCCTACGGTCGGGAGTGCTTGAATTATTCGAAGGCAAAGATATTGCCTTGACCGTTTTGTTCAAATCACGGGGATCATTCCAACTTTCGTTGTCATAGAGAGCAAGATCTTCTATGAGTTCCCATGATTGTTCCGCACTAAGATCACGTAGCTTACCACCGGCCGATTGGTCAATGGTTCGCCTCGTGGGGATATCGATATGGTCATAAAAAATTTGGACTTGGAGCCACAAATCTATGCCATGATGAGGGACTTTTTGGAGTAAGTCCTTGAAACGAGTCCATGCTTCATAAAGAGATTCATTTTGACGTTGTTGGAACATCAAGATGTCATTCCTAAGTTTAGTAGTTCTCCCCGGTGGGAAAAATTGAGCAAGGAAACGAGTGGTGAGATCATCCCATGTGGTGATGGATCCCGCGGGTAAACGCTCAAGCCATTGACTAGCTTGATCCCGTAGAGAGAATTGGAATAGGCGTAAACGGGTAGTCTCTCTAGTTTCAACACCTAGGTCTATGGAATCTACGATTTTGAGGAAGTCCTTAAGGTGTTGGTTTGGATCTTCGGAACGAAGTCCATGGAATGCACATCCGCTTTGCACCAACCGGATGGTGTCGGATCGCAAGGGGGTCACATTGGCTCCGGTGAGCTCAATGGTGTTTCGGTAGCCTTGGTGGCTAGGTCGGGAATACTCTCCTAAGGTTCGGGGCCTAAGGGGTTCTAATGGTGGGTTTTGTTGTGGTGGGATGATAGGTTCAAAGATGTTACCACCTTCCATGATGTCGGATGGTAAAGAGTTACGAACAAAAGCACGAAGAAATAAGATAGACTAAAGAAGACCTAAAAATAAAAATAAAATCTTACTAGAAAGGAATCTAGCAAGTAGACCTAATAAAAAGAAATCCTAACCTAGACAATAACTATTCCCCGGCAACGGCGCCAAAAACTTGATGCGTGGGAATCGCACCTTGCTTTACCTCTCGAGGGATCTCGCGAGGCTTACAACCCCCACCAGGCAGTGTACCTGATCGTTGTAGTATAGTATAGTGACAAGTACCGGGGGATTGATCGTTCAGCTTAGGAATAGTGTCGCTAGGATTAGAAAGCCTAATTAATAGTTCTAGAGATGGAAGATGATTATTTTTTGTGTTTTTATATTTTATGAAAGCAAGTAAAATCTCGGGTTTTGAAGGAGTGGGCGGAATTAGTTGCTAATCAACTAACCCAAAAACTACTTTATAACTAATTAACTAATGAAAATGAAATTAAACTAATATTAAACTAAGGTTGTGAGCAGTGGTTGGAGAAATTGTGTTTACTTAGACTTCATTACTCCCTAGATATCTTTTACATGTTAATTACTTGTTACACTTGTATGAATGACGGGTTGTATTCCTTAATACCATTCGTGGAGTGGCATACATAACTCCCCAACTCTATGAGCTCTTATCTCCTCCTACACCATGACCCAGCACAACTATAGGGATTGTAAACAGTGGCTCATGCATTAAATACAACCAATAAAGACCTAGTACGCCTCGGTTCATGTTTCTTAAGACGTTCAAGCATGTTACCATTTGGAGATCTGCCAGTTTTCTTAAGCCTAACATATAATATCATTCATTCAAAACAAGAATAGACAAGTAATCAACACATAATCAACATCTAGGTTTCATTAGATCTAAGCAAACACAAAGGAAATTTAGCCTAGCATAGTAGAATTAAGATAAGAACAAAAGATAGACAACCAACACATAGACATATTGATTGAATTAAGAGTATACTTATCTCAATTACAATGCAAGGTCTCAAGGGTTTGGAACCCTTGAAAAACCTGTAAAAGAGGCACCAAAATCGTCTTTAGGGTTTCACCAAAACTTCTCTCCTTTTTAATGAAAAAACTAGAAAACTATATATAGGAAAATCGTCCTGACGGCGTCAAGAGTAAAATCTGACGCCGTCAACTCGCCGCCATATACTTCCTCGGACGCCCTAGATCCAATCGTGACGGCCTATGTGACGCCGTCACCACCCTCGGTAAATTAATCTTGGTCACTTTGACGCCGTCATCTCTTCATCTGACGCCTTCACAACCTTCGGTAAAATATTCATCCTTTCTGACGCCGTCAAGAGTAAATTCTTGACGCCGTCACCTTGTAATTCCAGCTTGGATTTGGTACTTTGTTGTTTTCTTCACTTTATGCTCCAAAAACGTCCAAAATAGCCTCTTTTCCAGAATTCACTCTCCAAACACCTAAAATCACAAAAGGAACGATTTAGGGCAATATTTGATCAAATAAATTCGGATTCGGGCTTAAATGACCCCCTAAAAACGGATCATTTTTCGCCTCATCAGTCAACATATTTTTCCCTCCTCCTTTGACCAAAAATCATTCATTGATTTTATAAATCATTCCTTGATTTTTAGGCTTACGGTTTTAAGTTTAAAGACATTAAATACCAACCGACACTAGACTGAGCCCAGCCTAGACATTATAGGTCATTTTAAGTCATTATTATCCTATTAGAAAAGTTACATTTTACTTTTCTCAATTTTACGCAACTTTCATACGTTTTACGTATTACGCGTTTTAGACCCGTGTTTCCAGTTTTAGCAGGGTTTGAGCAACCCAATAGAACCTACCACTCATTTTATATTTTATTATGGAGTATATTGACAAGTTTAGTCATTCTTTCAAGTTTCATATTTTTAAGATACCCGGTTTTACGTTTCGTGACTTAACAACTTATGGTTAGCAATTTACGGAGTCAAAACTAGCTACATAAGTAGGATAATATCATCCAAGACCAAGTCACCCTTCCTTATCCTTGTGAAACCGCCTCTAGGGGGGGATTCACCTTGTGTGGCTTGATCTTGACCATTGATTCATTAGATGTATACATGTGTACAACTTAGGCTCCAAGTAAAACTTGGTCACCAAGTTTAGGGAATTTCCTAGTTACTTTCTTAACCTCCTCTTCATGCTATAAAAGCAAGCTCATTCCTTCCTTTCATCTCCATAAAAACGCCACACCTATAATCCCTAGCACCATGATCCTTTTATCTTCAAACTACAAGTTACACTACAAAGTTCAAGGTCTTAGTATTCTCTACCTAGTTCTTAAGTTTGTTTGGTGATTCCATGGTTGAATTAGGAGCTACACAAGGTGTTGGGGGCTGAGATTAAATGGTTTTCACAAGGTCTATGTCAAGGCTAGCAAGGGTTTCAAGAGTTGTGGTGAAGGGTTTGCAAGCATAGGTTTAGTGTCCTAGTTTCATACTTAACTTCCTTTCTTTAGAAAGCCATAAGTTGTAAGAAACCTTATTACACTTTCTTGCTCAATATCATTTTCATGCTTATTATGTTTCTTTCATGCTATATATGGTTTTTGTATTATGTTCATGATGTATAAAAACTAATAAAACAAGTTATGGAAACTATATATTAACTTATGTTAAGTAATCAAGTAAACTAGTAACTTTCTTGGAGAACCACGACCAAAATAGTACAACTATGATATTTGACACTTACTTACTGTTAAAGAGGACTTAACAAGGAAAACATATCAATTTGAATCACCCAAAACGAGTACCCGAGTCAAAAGTTATGACCATTTGAAGTTACCAAAACTTTACAGCAAAACTGCCTAAAAACCTTCTGTCACAGAACTTTAAACACGCAAAAAGAGGCCCTTCTGGTCCGTTTCATCAAAAAGTTAAAACACGAAAGTTGTCCGGAATCATGTTTTCTTCAAAAACTCAGGCGCACGTTTCCAGAAAACCAATAACGAATGAGATTTTCTTCAGTTTCTTAACAGCTATTTTATATACCAAAGTTACTATATAATAGTTATGGTTTAATAAGACCAAGAGGTCTAATGACCTAAAGCCAAGACCACAACCATGGCTAAAGCCAAGATTGAGTCTCAAGACCATGGTAACAATGACCAAGGTCACGGCAAAGCCACGGCTAAAGACCATGTAACTTTTCGAATCAAAAACTTATATATATTTTATCAAATACTACAATAGTAAGGAGCCTCATGTGAGGAGTTAATTAAGTAAGCCGTCGAGATGAGTTGTGGATTTACGAATTAAAGTGTCCTGGCTCCTTGAACGTTTACTCCATGAGTTCTGAATTATGTCGGCCCGAACGGTAGTAAGAGATATACAACCTATACATGTTTCATAAACCATTTATATTTAAAGACTTACACTATATACTAAGTACTACATCATGAACATTATGCAAGACATATATAGGCAATTCTTCATATTCTTAGACGTTACTCCAAACCTAAGTCGCAACGTTCTATTATAGGCTGCTCTTAGAGACTTTCGCAATTCAACTACCACTTTCATTTCTCATTACATAAGCTTAAGGTGAGTCATAGCCCCTACTCTTTTCATACTTGTTTTAACTCTTTGGGGGAGATACATGCTCAACTACTTGCTTACTTGTACAAATACTCAAAACATTTAAACTTGATTGTATTATACTTGATTGCATACATACATGACTGTGTTATACTTAATTGCGTTATTCTATTTAGTGGCTAGTAGTTATCTTTGGGAAGTGGCTCCCAGTTATCTTTGGGAAGTGCCTCCCAGTTGTCTTTGGGAATTGGCTCCTAGTTGTCTTTGGGAATTGGCTCCCAAGTGAGGTCTTCGGAGATGAAGTGTAGACTCACGACTAATTGCTTAACTGTTGTGATGAACTTATACATGTCTTAATCATACTATATATTTTAGCAGTGGGTTGTGAACACACAGGTTGCAAGTGTTGTTATGGGAGGGACTTGCAACTGAGTGGATTCATAATGCCTTTGCTGTGTGAACATTCTTTATAGACTTTTCAACTATTTTAAGACAAACTCTATGAACTCACCAACCATTGTGTTGACACTTTAGCATGTTTATCTCAGGTTAGTAAGGCGATAGCTAGTGCGTGGAACTTAGAGTCAAGCTGCATATTCTGAAGGCTTACGCTTTTTATCGTTTACCTTTCAAAACATTTTGTATACATTTATGTATCATACTTTGGAATCTCATGTTTGTAACTTTGAATTCATTAATCGAATGGTAACTTTTCAAAACGTCTCATTTAGAGGTCGTTTTCTATAACTTGTACTTTGTATTATGAAGTAGCACCCCAGTGACACAGTCTTCCGCTGCGGTATTTTGGGGGTGTTACACAGGATTCACATAATATGATTGATTCTCCTCACGAGAAGTTCTCCGATGAACTTACTCATACCATTTCTCCACCGAATATTGAAAATGACGAGAATGGCCTTCAAGGAAACGCGCTTACTGAAGAAATACGTAATGATGATTTACTTACTAATACCGACTCGATTCTCGTTAATTTACCATTTTTTCGTCCACCGGCGAAACCACCCGATGCAGATTTTGAATCAGATACGAATGAATTTATTATTGGAGTGGTGGATGAGATTTATGAACATGATGTTCCTGTGCTTGATATTTTACCCACCCAACCCACCCGTGATTCAGAAATCGACTTTGCTTTTATCATCAGGGTGTTTTATCCGTTCTTCACTTATCCCATAATTTCTTCACTTTTCCACTCCACCGGGAGTGAGGATACCGTCTTTGACCCCGGCATCTCCATTTATGCCGGGTGTCCGTTCCATCTGCTCTCCCCAAGGACGAATTAATTCGGGGATCGATTCAAGCTCATGTGACTCGGTAAACAAAAACAAGCGCTTCATGGGAGGCACCCCATGCTTATCCATTTTCATTTTCTTTATTTTCTATTTTCTTAAGTAACGTGACGTGAGGGGGGCGACCCTTTCCAAACTCGTGTTTTCGTGGTTGTTTGTGAATGTTCAGGAATTTCCCCGAAGTTTGAGGACTCTCGTGCTCGTGGTTTGTCGTTCTCTCCACTCGAGTCTCATTCTTCGCTGCTCTTTCGGAAATTCACCATATCCAAAATCTTATCGACTAACGTTTATCTCTTGGCATACTTAATAAACGGCCTTAGATATTACGTAGACTACTGTAAGGAATTAAATATTCCATAGATTTAATAGATTTGATGATCATAAACATGAAGAATGAAACATGAAGAATACTGAAATGATAAGCAAAAGATACTGCTGAAGCAGAACAAGATTCTGCTGAAGGATTCTGCTGATGATGTGTTTCTGCTGATGAGCCTGCTGGTGCAGAAAAAGAGCCTGCTAGGGCAGAACAAGAGCCTGCTGAAGAAGGATTCTGCTGCTAGTATAAATGAAACTGCTGCTAATCAGTAAGTCATACTACTGAATGGATAAGGATGAAAGAAGATATTATGTGCATAAAAGTCAAGTATATCTTTAAGATAATATCTTTCATAAGTTTCTCAAATTGAACACTCCAAAGTGAGTTGTAAACATAGATACGTGGTGTATCTTAGATGACTTGACATCCTAGTCATAAGCTAGATAGTAGATGACTAAGCTTATCAAATTTGTAATGATCTCCTTTATTCTATAAAAAGGAGATCACACCCCTTTAGATAGAAGTGGTGGTGAGTGCATGATTCACAGTGAAACAAAGTGAACGTCACCTCCAAGGTGCTTCGTACTTAGAAATTACAATAACACCAAGTGTGTTAAAATGTAAAGCACCTAAAAGAGTGTGTGTGGGAACATCAGACGAGGGGTCTGATGAACATTAGACATGGGGTCTGATGTTGTTAGGTTTGTTTAGCCTCAAGGATCTTTGATCCCTGTTAGATGTAAACCGTGCTATACTTGATCACATAGCATTGGGGCTAGTTGAAATAACAAACGGAGAAGTTAGAAAAACCTTATTGTGATAGTATTGTTTCTTTCATAGAATATTCCGTCAATATTATTATTGTGCTCGTAATAGCCAAATTCCTAGATCAAAGGCTTAACAGCCTAGAGCTCATAAACGAACACAAAAGCTTATTTTTAAGGAATGAAATAAGCTTTTCACAATTGGTATCAGAGCCAGAGGGCTCTGGATCTAGAAAAAGAAAAGGTTTTCTTTCTTGGTTTACACACACAAAGGGGAAGAATCACACACAGAAGAGAGTTGGTTCTTAAAAGGTTTAATGGCTTGTTTATCAATTTATTATTGGTGAAAAAGGTCAGTTGTTGCTTATTTGAAGTTGAGGTTGAATTTTTCAAAGTTATGTTTTATCATACCTTTTGTTGAGAAGGTAACTTGTTTGTGCTGCAATTTTATATGACTACGAATTGAACACTTAAAGGAGTAACTTTGTAGTGCTCAGTGTCTCATAGAAGATGAGTTTATTGTCAAGAGATTGAGGTCTCCCTATACATCAAGGATGGGTATACGTTTGAAGTCAGATTTAGTACAAGATATAAGACATAAGGTTGGTTTATTCTGCTTCTGCATCAAGTCAGAAATGATTGGTCTTTCTTCATCAGTCATAAAAGCCTACAGATATGGAGATTCAAATGGTTAACATATGGGTTTCAGGGGAAGCTTAAATGTTTAAATGTTCAACCATTTATTATATATGTGTATCACCAGAGGGAAAGTTATTGATTCTTACTACTGTTGATTAATATTGCTACTGATGGTTTAGATTTTTACTGTCTCAAGTTCATTATTAGTGCGAAAAACTTAATGGAGGGTAATTTGAGATAATAGAAGGATAGATTGGATGTGTAGTATTAGTTCATAGCTGTAAAGATCATATTTGTAATATTCTCTATTTTTTGATAACAAAAAGGGGAAGAGATGTGGTGGATAGCATAAATTAAAGGGAAGACAGTATAGTTTCATTCATGGTGAGATTTAGTTATCTCAATTTCTCTACTTCGTCTAGGGAAATTCATACAAGAATGTTTTTGTTTTGTAATCATCAAATAGGGGAAGATTGTAAGGAATTAAATATTCCATAGATTTAATAGATTTGATGATCATAAACATGAAGAATGAAACATGAAGAATACTGAAATGATAAGCAAAAGATACTGCTGAAGCAGAACAAGATTCTGCTGAAGGATTCTGTTGATGATGCGTTTCGGCTGATGAGCCTGCTGGTGCAGAAAAAGAGCCTGCTAGGGCAGAACAAGAGCCTGCTGAAGAAGGATTCTGCTGATGGATTCTGCTGCTAGTATAAATGAAACTGCTGCTAATCAGTGAGTCATACGACTGAATGGATAAGGATGAAAGAAGATATTATGTGCATAAAAGTCAAGTATATCTTTAAGATAATATCTTTCATAAGTTTCTCAAATTGAACACTCCAAAGTGAGTTGTAAACATAGATACGTGGTGTATCTTAGATGACTTGACATCCTAGTCATAAGCTAGATAATAGATGACTAAGCTTATCAAATTTGTAATGATCTCCTTTATTCTATAAAAAGGAGATCACACCCCTTTAGATAGAAGTGGTGGTGCGTGCATGATTCACAGTGAAACAAAGTGAACGTCACCTCCAAGGTGCTTCGTACTTAGAAATTACAATAACACCAAGTGTGTTAAAATGTAAAGCACCTAAAAGAGTGTGTGTGGGAACATCAGACGAGGGGTCTGATGAACATTAGACATGGGGTCTGATGTTGTTAGGTTTGTTTAGCCTCAAGGATCTTTGATCCCTGTTAGATGTAAATCGTGCTATACTTGATCACATAGCATTGGGGCTAGTTGAAATAACAAACGGAGAAGTTAGAAAAACCTTGTTGTGATAGTATTGTTTCTTTCATAGAATATTCTGTCAATATTATCATTGTGCTCGTAATAGCCAAATTCCTAGATCAAAGGCTTAACAGCCTAGAGCTCATAAACGAACACAAAAGCTTATTTTTAAGGAATGAAATAAGCTTTTCACAACTACCCGTACCCTTAAAACATTGAGGACAATTTTTCACTTTAGTCTGGGGGGGGGGGGGGGGGTGAATCTTCGATTCGATTTGACCTGTTACCTTCGTCTGAGCTGTTAACTTACGCAACTCCGTTTTCCACCAAAAATTTTAAATTTTTGTCACCTCTTTATTATATAAATGAAAAAGAATGAAAAAAATGAATGATATATATGATATAATAATAAGATTTGACACCTTGTTTTGACTTTCCTACCGGTGAGAGTAGAAATAAATGTTCCGACTTGACCGGGCGTGTTGAGCCCTAGCTCGTCTCCCTTAACCAATATAATCTAAAGATTATGGCTAAGCATCCGCGGATCTCATTACTTGGGATTTTAAATTTGCGAAGATCGAGAAATGATAGAGTTTATTTAGAAGTTTCGCGCTAAACATGGAGTAGTTGGATCTCTTTAGAGCCCACGAAAGGTACTTGTGGCCTCCTTGTTCCCATAAGATTGCACACCAATAAAAATAGATCTCTAGGTTTAATTAAGTGTATGGGGTTTGGGCAATACTTAGTTTTTTCTCGTTCCCAACAAAATCTCTGCATATGGGGGTTTGGTACACATAGGGGTACTGCCAGTGTTACGGTGAAATAGACTATTGCATCTTACTGGTTCGCAGCCGATGTTGTGATCTTAGTAAAGGCCGTAGGACTCGGGGTTTGGCATATGATTATGAATATCAATAATAATAGTCCAAAGCCAAATAAAAAGGCAGAGGAATCCAAAGCTATAAAAAGCAGTGGATATAAATCCAAAGTCATAATAAAGCTCTTACATCTTGGCGGCTCAAAAACCGTTGTTGTAATTGAAATAAAGGACTAAGGACCAAGTATTATTAAAGTGCTTTTAATTATGCAAAAATACCAAGCTTCGACTCCGGGGGTTTCCCTAATAAAAAGCTTCTGTTTTGGGTCTCAGACATGGGATGTCTCGGTCGTAAATAAAAAGGGGACCTCCACAAATCGTGTTAAATCAGAAACCTTCATGTGGACCCGATTTGTGTGTGCTGGGGTTTTCGAGGGAATGTTTGGAAACTACTTAGCGTTCAAATTTTGTGCTCTTATCGGACTAACAAATATCAAAACGAGAAAATATGAAGCAATTCATTTCTCACAAATTAAAATCTTGAGATACCAAACTTAGGAACTGGGAACAAGAGGTAATGGCACAATTAACTTTTGTGGGTAGTGTTAGCATCTAACTTGTGGATAAACAATGATCTCGATTTTACGCTTAGTTTGGGAGCTTGTGAAAAATCAAGGATGACGATTTTTATCCGTATGGTCTCTTCTCTGTGAGAAGTGTTTCTACTCGTTGAACCTGAAAGTTATCAACAGATAAGAATTGATAATGAAAGTCAAAGCAAACCGTCACTTATATAAAAATGAAAAAAAATACAAAAAGAGTAGTAGTAGTTGTTATTACTGAAAATCAAAAAACTGAGCATTTTTGAGAAAAAATGATTTTGATATCTCTTTTGAACATCATTGCTACTTTACAACGTCAATAAAGAGAGGTTTTGAAATTATTTATCTTTTAAGCGTGAGGTGATGACATTGCGTGAGGACACGGAAATACCTTAGTCTGGGGGATTTTGATGTGTGCTTTTTCACACATTCGTTTTAGCCTTTAATCAGAGCAAATACACCAAATACTAACCAAATATGCCAAGAGAATGTGTGTTTTTGTATTTGTGTATGTGCAGGTATGGATATGTAAATAATGAACAAAAACAAAGTCAAAACCGACAAAAACGAGCACGAGATTGGAAAAAGGTCAAAAGCCGGAGCCGGGGAAGCCAAATAATCAAAGAAAGCTCAAAATTTCATAATAAGTCCTCAGAGATTCATCAAAGTTACATATTTAGTCCCTGGACAAAGTTTGAAGAATTGGCGATTCCAGTCCCTGTACTTTCAGAGAATTACAAATTTGGTCCTTTGAAGTTTTAGAAGAAAAAGTCAACAATAGTCCTCCAAGAATAACAGAAAAGTCTAGAAATACCCTTGGAACAAAAATTACGGCAAAGGTCCCTGAGATTTTTAGTTTTACACATTTAGTCCTTATCCAAAAATACTAATACTAAACCTTACTACAACCTGATCCACTAAAACAAATAAACCCAAGCCCAAAAATAAACCTAAAGCCCATCACCCTAAACCAATTACCCAATCCAATATCATACCCAATCCATATACACTTGTACCCGGTCAACCTATATCCACCCAGTCGATGAGGTGAAAAATGATCCATTTTAAGGGGGTCATTTAAGCCCGAATTCGAATTTATTTGATCAAATATTGCCCTAAATCGTTCCTTTTGTGATTGTAGGTACTTTGGGAGTGAAATCTGGAAAAGGAAGCAATTCGGACGTTTTTGGAGCATAAAAGTGAAGAAAACGCCAAAGTCTTAATTTTCCATGCTGGGAACAGTAGGTGACGGCGTCAAGAGTAATTATTTGACGGCGTCAAGAACAGAAGTCCATGACGACCCAGTACAGATTTGACGGCGTCACGAAGGAAGGGCGTCAAGAGTAAAAAGTCATGACGGCCTAGAAATGATTAAGTCTTGACGGCGTCAAATGTAGATCAAGGCAGTCCGAGAATAGTTTTGGCGGCGAGGTGACGGCGTCACAATGTTTGTCTTGACGCCGTCAGACCTATTTTTCTATATATAGTTTTCTAATTTTCACATTAAAAAAAAAGAAGTTTTGGAGAAACCCTAAGTACGATTTTGGTGCAACTTTTATAGGTTTTTCAAGGGTTCCAAACCCTTGATACCTTTCATTGTAATTGAGATAAGTTTTCCTTTAATTCAATCAATATGTCTATGTGTTGGTTGTCTATATCTTGTTCTTGTCTCAATTCCATTATGCTAGGCTAGATCTATCTTGTGTTTGCTTAGATCTAATGAAACCTAGATGTTAATTATGTGTTGATTACTTGTTTATTCTTGTCTTGGATGAATGATTTATATGTTAGGCTTAAGAAAACTGGCAGATCTCCACTTGGTAACATGCTTGAACGTCTTAAGAAACATGAACCGAGGCGCACTAGGTCTTTATTTGTTGTATTTAATGCATGAGCCACTGTTTACAATCCCTATAGTTGTGTTGGGCATGGTGTAGGAGGAGATAAGAGCTCATAGAATTGGGGAGTTATGTGTGCCACCCCATGAATGGTATTAAGGAATACGATCCGTCATCCATTCAATTATAACAAGTAATTAACGTGTAAAAGATGTCTAGGGAGTAGTGAAATCTAAGTAAACACATTTTCTCCATTTACTGCTCACAACTTTAGTATAATTAGTTTATTTTCATTTCTTGTATTTTATTTTGATTGCATCTTAGTATTGGGTTAGTTGATTAGCAACTAATTCCGCCCAAATCCTTCAAAACCCGAGATTTTAATTGCTTTCATAAAAATATAAAAATACAAAAATAATCATCCCTCACCTTTAGAACTAGTAATTAGGTTTTCTAATCCTAGCGACACTATTCCTAGCTGAACGATCAATCCCCCGGTACTTGTCACTATACTATACTACAACGATCAGGTACACTGCCTGGTGGGGGTTGTAAGCTTCTCAAGATCCCTTGAGAGGTAAAGCCTGGTGCGATTCCCACGTATCAAGTTTTTGGCGCCGCTGCCGGGGAATAGTTATTGTCTAGGTTAGAATTTCTTTTTATTAGGTCTACTTGCTAGATTCCTTTCAGTAAGATTTTATTTTTATTTTTAGGTTTTCTTTAGTCTATCTTTTCTTTGTGACTTTGTTCGTAAAAACCTTTCCATTGACTCTTCCGTTCACCATTATGGAGAACGTGAATCCACCAAGTCCGACACTAGAGTTTTACCAGAAAAAATATAATTACACTAGTTTGGATATACCAAGATGGAGCAATGAAATGAGGAGGACAGGATCTTATATTGATTTTATTGAGTACCTTGAGAAAAGAGGCCAAGTGCATAAGACTTTTAATGAATTCACCTTTGGAGCTCCATCAACCCCTCAAAATGGCTCACTTAGTGAAACCTATGCACCATATAAACCTTCGCCTAGGATAGTTTCGTATGAGCCACCTAGCTGCATGTCATGGTTAGGCACTACCATAATACAGGATGAACTCATAGGTGACCTTGATGTGATGGAGCATGTAGCCGAACATGATCACATTGATCAGAAAGACCTAGGTTTTATGATCAATGATGATGAATCTCAAGAAACAGATGATGAATCTTTTGGGCAATTTGTATATAGCAGTCAGAATACTGAGGATGATCCTTATGATTTGGATATAGAAGTTGAGATGCCTAGAGAAGCACGTGAGATACTTGGGAAAATGTTAGGGTTAGATTATAATAAAACACATGTTGAGGATATAGGTGATCATGACATAGGGAATGATGAAGTAAATAACATAAGCTCACTAAGTACCCCACAAGTCTTACCATCATTTGAGGCACACATACCACTCGTGACTTACCCAGAAGAAGTAGAAGAGACTATAGGAGCCCCGATAGAGGTAGAACCCTTGGACCAAACACAACTAGAGGATATAGGTTTGAATACTTATAATGATAACCTTACTCTTAGTTCTAGGGAAGTTCCTAGTTCTGATGAACCGGAGCCTCAACCAAAACCGTTACCTAATCTTCCATCCTTGGATGAAAATTTAGGAATTGAAATAGGTTCCGATCCACTCATCAAACCATATAGTTCGGGTAGTCTTAGGATAAAGATAGTGGACTCTAAGCCTTGTAGAGAGGAAGCCAATATAGGAGTGGAAAATGACCTTGCATGCTTACATCACCCATTTATGATTGATCACAAGAAACATTATGGGTTTAAACCAAGTTTATTAGGTCAAGATGGATCCCCAACTAGGAGTCTTTCGAAGTTGATAGAAAATGATCCCTTTCTAGGAGAAAATCTTAATCCACCCATTAACCCGATTGAATTAGGTAAGGTTATGATGATAGGAGCACACCCCTTTGAGCATATAATTCATCCACCACACTTTCCTCACGAGGCATATTTCCACCCTAAGGGTGTGTATCGCTACTTCCACCCGCACTTAATCTTAAGTGTAGGGAAAACCTCCCCTATTTCCGTTAAATAAGGGAAGAGTCAGGCTCGTGACTCGAACAAAAACAAGCGCTTTTTGGGAGGCAACCCATGTTTTGTGTGATTTTATTTTGTTTGTTTGTTATTTGCTTCCGTATGCATGCTTTATTTTTATTGTTGGCTGATCATGTTTCTCAATTAAATAGTGGAAATACTTTACTTTGTTGTTTTGGCTTAGTCTTAACTCCACCTAAAGGTATTTTTGCAAAAGATAAGTGTAAGGGGAAACCCCAAATATGTTTTTAAGAAACAAACCGATCATGATTCTCCACAAAATTAAATGAACATGTGTATTCGTATTTGTTAGAGTCAAATGCTTGTATTGAGTCATAATGAAGTTTTGCAGGATTTTACAGGAAGTAGGACCAAGTTTTTCCAGAAATTTTCCGGAAACTTAACATAAGAATTTCTGCAGGTCAATTCTGACGGCGTCAGGAGTTTACTCTTGACGGCGTCAGGTGTAAAAAATCTGGAAATTTTACCGGTTTTCTTTTTCTAACGGAGTCTTATGGTTTTTGTTAATTATTAAGTTTTATAATCTCCAGGAGATCTGCAAACTTCATTTCACAAGCATTATATCTTATCTTGTTTTCTAGGATTTAGTAACTTATATAGGATGCCGCCGATTTTACGCGAGGTTGTCTTGTCTATTTTATCAGGATTTACAGGTTATGTTTGACAAGAAGATGATTTATATTCTGGAAGGGAAGCTTTGATTGTTCATTTTCTTGGAGGAAGATTTAACCTGGCCACCCTATTATCCATACCGAGCGAATCAGGGGAGTATTTGATTTCATTCTCTTTACTTTTTCACTTTTACATTCTTTACTTGAACATTGGGGACAATGTTCATCTTAAGTGTAAGGGGAGGGTAAAAAGATGATACCTTACATATGCATTTTCGCTTGAGTTTGTTTTGTTTAATGGTAGATGTGTAATAAAACTATGAGAAATACTTGTTAGTGCAATTTTAGCGCCAAATTTAAATTTTTTTACAACATTTAGGAGTGAAACTTTAGCCATAGCAAGCGTCTCATGGATAGGAGATTGTATGACTAGCACATAACCGTATATTCAGAAAAATTTTCCACCCAAATATGTGAGGTTCGCCTTTAGATTTGATAGGAAAAGCATTTACTATTAGTGCTTATGAGTGTACCGGTCGCATTTAGATTCTAGAACTTGCGTTAGTGATGCATCCCGAGACCGCTAGTGAGACTACATTCGTGTAGTAGGATTTACTACATGATAAGAGGCATTAGGATCACCCTTGTGTTAAACCCGTATTACAATTACTTGACCATTTAAGTCATATTACTTGGCTAGTTAAGTGAACTAATTTTTCCCACACCTTTAGCATTGTACTCATTTTTAGTACACGATACCCCTAGTACACCCCTCCGAGCCTATCTTTTCGTTTCTAACTTTAAGCATCTTACTTAAAGGAAGAATTTGTTACACCCCACTTAAATGTACACCCAAATCGCCTTAGCCTTCCGTGTATGCGCTCATGTTTAGTGCATTATTGTTATTTGTTAAACCCTAAGTTAACTATCTAATTGATTACATGGTTGCTAAGTCGAGTCATATCCTTGTACATATTGTTTTGGGACGATTGGGACTCATGGGTAAGTACTTATTTTATGGAGTAATGGGGAAGAACATCACTTATTACCCCCATATGTACGTTAATCTTAAAAGTGCTCCAAGTGTTTTGATTTTCTTAATTCGAGTCATTAGTTTAGTTAATTGTAAAGTATGTATAGATTCAAGTGTAAGGGGAATATTCATTCCCTATGATGTATTATTTTGGATGGTAGGGTAAGAGTGTATGCAAAAAAAAAAAAAAAAAAAAAAAAAAAAAAAAAAAAAAAAAAATTATAAAAATCAAGAAAAAGAAAAAAAAAAATAGAAAAAGGAAAATGAGAAAAAACATACGGACTACCATCCCTTTTTATTCTATGTTCATTTTATGTTTTTGTTATTTTTCATTTATTAGCTTAAGTCGAGTCTAGTCTTGGCTTAGCAACGCCATATTGTACATGTAATTAACCAAGATTGTTAACTCGCCACCAGTAAAACTTCCTTTATCCAACAAAATCGTGTATTTCATATCCCTATACCTAACGTTACAACCCTTTAAAAGACCTCTTTGATAGTTTATCCTAGGTGCTTACGCCATGTGGTGGAGGTTTGATCCTTTCCCAAGCCTATGGTAATCTATTTTGCTATGACAGGTAGTGAGAGATATCTTCCGTTTCCATATTGTAATTTACACTTTATTACACCCGAGAGATGTGAGTATCTAAACACTATTTGTGAGGTGCTAGTATATGACCTCCGTGCTTGTCTATTGGTCTTTAGTGGAACGATTATTTTTTGTAATTACTTTTATATTAGTGATAAATGACCCCTAACTTGTCTTTTGAGTAGAATAAAAGCGCATTTGCTTGAGGACAAGCAAATCTCAAGTGTAAGGGTATATGATGAGGCGAAAAATGATCCGTTTTTAGGGGGTCATTTAAGCCCGAATTCGAATTTATTTGATCAAATATTGCCCTAAATCGTTCCTTTTGTGATTTTAGGTACTTTGGGAGTGAAATCTGAAAAAGGAAGCAATTCGGACGTTTTTTGGAGCATAAAAGTGAAGAAAACACCAAAGTCTTAATTTTCCATGCTGGGAACAGTAGGTGACGGCGTCAAGAGTAATTCTTTGACGGCGTCAAGAACAGAAGTCCATGACGACCCAGTACAGATTTGACGGCGTCACGAAGAAAGGGCGTCAAGAGTAAAAAGTCATGACGGCCTGGAAATGATTAAGTCTTGACGGCGTCAAATGTAGATCAAGGCAGTCCGAGAATAGTTTTGGCGGCGAGGTGACGGCGTCACAATGTTTGTCTTGACGCCGTCAGACCTATTTTTCTATATATAGTTTTCTAATTTTCACATTAAAAAAAAAAGAAGTTTTGGAGAAACCCTAAGTACGATTTTGGTGCAACTTTTATAGGTTTTTCAAGGGTTCCAAACCCTTGATACCTTTCATTGTAATTGAGATAAGTGTTCCTTTAATTCAATCAATATGTCTATGTGTTGGTTGTCTATATCTTGTTCTTGTCTCAATTCCATTATGCTAGGCTAGATCTATCTTGTGTTTGCTTAGATCTAATGAAACCTATATGTTAATTATGTGTTGATTACTTGTTTATTCTTGTCTTGGATGAATGATTTATATGTTAGGCTTAAGAAAGCTGGCAGATCTCCACTTGGTAACATGCTTGAACGTCTTAAGAAACATGAACCGAGATGCACTAGGTCTTTATTGGTTGTATTTAATGCATGAGCCACTGTTTACAATCCCTATAGTTGTGCTGGGCATGGTGTAGGAGGAGATAAGAGCTCATAGAATTGGGGAGTTATGTGTGCCACCCCATGAATGGTATTAAGGAATACGATCCGTCATCCATTCAATTATAACAAGTAATTAACGTGTAAAAGATGTCTAGGGAGTAGTGAAATCTAAGTAAACACATTTTCTCCATTTACTGCTCACAACTTTAGTATAATTAGTTTATTTTCATTTCTTGTATTTTATTTTGATTGCATCTTAGTATTGGGTTAGTTGATTAGCAACTAATTCCGCCCAAATCCTTCAAAACCCGAGATTTTAATTGCTTTCATAAAAATTTAAAAATACAAAAATAATGATCCCTCACCTTTAGAACTAGTAATTAGGTTTTCTAATCCTAGCGACATTATTCCTAGCTGAACGATCAATCCCCCGATACTTGTCACTATACTATACTACAACGATCAGGTACACTGCCTGGTGGGGGTTGTAAGCTTCTCAAGATCCCTTGAGAGGTAAGGCCTGGTGCGATTCCCACGTATCACCAGTCAACCCTTTAATAAAAACAACCCCCTAAGTTATTCCCGCCCCCCAATTTATTTACCAAACCCAGAAAAATGACTGTAGATAGAACCCTAAAAATTACCCTTTCTCATCATTAACCTCGTACCAATTAATTACCCAATCATATGGTATTCTAGAAACTGACAGGGTGTCAGGAGACGTGAGGAATGACACGTGGACCAATGAGCATACACACGAAGGATTCACATGTTACTCACACGATCCAAGGGCTAATAATTAGTGGAAGGATCTGGAATTGAATCAAGGGCTATGGAGGGACTCAAACAAACACAGAGGCACACGGATAGATGACCTGGCAATCCATCTCAAGGCTATATATACCCCTCACTCACATCAATTCATCTCTGTTAGATTTTAGGTTAAAAATAGGAGTAGGAGTAGTGTAGGAATTAAGAGTTTAAATTTCAGTTCATTGTATTAATTTTCTTAATGTAATTTACTTTTCTAATCAATGAAAGTTTGTTTGTTTTCCTAATTTTTGTTGTTTATTCAGCTTTTTAGCATAAGCTCTCCTAGTCTTATAAGCTTTTAAATTATGTGTTGTTTCTTTTAAGCTTGTTTAAGTATATTATAGATTTCTCCAAAATTATTTCTGTCACTTCTTTCAACAAAAAAAATATATATATATATAAAAATAAAAATAAATAAATAAAAGCTCAGGGAACATAAGCTCTTATAAGCTCGCAACCCTGCTGATAAGCCCATTTAGCTGTATAATAGCTTAAATGAGCTTATCTCACCATCAGTTGCATAAATCCTCCCATTAGGCCAGTTTCAAGTAAGTTTCCTGTTTGATAATTCATCTCAGTCATTGTTCATTGGTTTATCTCTGCTTTCTGTCATTCACTTTAGATGTTAGTAGCTTAATATCTGTTCATTTGGAGTTTTTCCATGTTCTAGTACTCAGTTCTCATTCTCACTACCTTATATT
Organism: Artemisia argyi; assembly: GCA_030686995.1. Taxonomy (NCBI): domain Eukaryota; kingdom Viridiplantae; phylum Streptophyta; class Magnoliopsida; order Asterales; family Asteraceae; genus Artemisia; species Artemisia argyi. Next base: position 90,838,937 of record CM060700.1, on the reverse strand, counting down.
GCATTTCTGTATTCCTGGGAGTATTTGCTTCTTTTCACTGTTCCATTAGCCTTTAATATAGTCTAGTATTCTGTTTGGATCATTAGTTTGGTGAGTTTCAGCTTAGAATCATCAATCTTAGGATAAACTTCCATCTATAGGAGTGTTTGGATTAGTTAAATTCACTGTGGATTTGGTGTTTTCTAGTTATTACTCCTACATAATTAGGTTACATTAGGTATAATAGTATTAGCTGTAGCATAAAACACATAGGCTACATATCATAAAGTCACATTTAGCTTCTTATCTGAAATCTATGATCAATAAACATGATTAGTGAACCTGTGGCTTGGAGAACTTTTAGATTTAGGACTTAAGTAAGTTAATCTAGGCATAAGTTTTCTTAACCTTACATTTATAATCAGTTTGTAGCATTGGAATCTCATTTTAGTCAAAGTTGCATAGAAATCAAAAAGTCAAATTACCTGCTGCACATCAGGTTCACTGCCACTTATTTTTAGCTCAAATTAGGTTAGTATTTTGGATTTTCTCATTGAGCTTTTTGAATTTTTTGAATCTCAGTAGTGTAGTGAAGCTTTTGCCCCCATAAGTTCACATTTCTCAGCTTATTAAGACAGCTTATTTGGCTATTCAGTTAAGGGTATTGAAGCATAATTTCTAATTTCACTTTTAGGGCTGCTAGTGTGTTTAGGTGTTGGTTATCTAAGATTTGTTGCTTATAATGGTCCTTTTGTGCTTTAAGTTGAGTTTCTCATTGAGATTTTGCTTGTTGCCTCATCTGCTTATATACTGCTTATTCACTTATTGCTTATTTGATCTGATTTGAGCCTTATCTGAGTTTCTGAGTTCAAAATTGTTTTACATCAGCTTCTTTAAGCTTGCTTTAGTCTATGAAACATCTGTTCTAAGTTTCAGTCAAAATTTGGTCAGGAGTGCTTATAAATAAGCACTCCAAATAAGCAGTTTTTAGTCAATAAGCACTTTTCTGAGTTATTTCCTTTTCAAAATTTTTTCTCAAGCCTATTTTAATATTTTAGATTTTCTGTAATTTTTTCAAATTTTTTTGAGTCCATTTACTATTTTTTTATTTTATTTTCATTTATATTCAATTTTTGATACTTTTTAATTACCAAAAATTCCAAAAAAAAAAAATCAGAAAAAGCCAAGAAAAAATCTAAAAATATTTTAGAAAATTATTTTAATTTATTTTAGAATTTTAGAAATTTATTTTGCATTTTTCTCATTAATTTTGAATTTAATTTGAATTTTTAATTAGATTTAATAGTTTTAATTCCCCAAATTACGCAAAAAGCCAAAAAAACTAGTTTTTAGTTTTAAAATTACTTTTTAGTTATTTTATAATTTTAAAAATTTATTTTTCATTTTTCTCACCTTATTTGCATTTTCTTTTAATTTTTAATTAGTTAATTAGTTTTTAATTCATAAAAAATAATTAAAAAGTCAAAAAAAAAATTTCTTTTTCTTAAAATTTTCTTTTATCATTTTTAACTTTTTAAAATTATTTTCAAGTCCGCAGGAGTAGTGTAACTCAAAATTCACGTTTTATTTCGTACGTTTACGTTTTATTTACGTTTAAGCTTACGTTTTCGATTCTACGTTACGTTTTTAGTTTGTTTACTTAGTATACGTGTTTAAGTGATTATTTGTGCTTCATTTACTTATCCCTTAGTATAATCTCTTCAAAATCACTTTTTACCACTTTCACGACACGTTTCACAAATCGGGAATTCGAAATTCCATTCACACCTTCGTTGGGACATGACCCGAGGAAATACTTTCCTAGGCATTTCTTCGGGGAAATACTTTCCTAAGCATTTCTTCGAAAAAACAATCACTATACTAAAACGATTATATCAAACACCATCATTTTTATTGACAATAGCAGTACCATATGCATAATTAAAAATCCTGTTCAACACACTAAAACTAAACATATTAAAATTAGACATCACTTTATAAGAGATTGTTATGAGAAAAAGCTTATTCAAGTTGTCAAAATTCATACTGATGACAACTATGCTGATTTATTAACAAAAGGACTTGATGTAGGTAGGTTTCAGTACTTGGTAACAGGTATTGGAATGCTTAACCCATAAAATTTTGATGTCTAACTTTTCGTGTTGAGGGGTGGTCTTTGGTACTTAAATTGTCATATTTGTTTGTATATGTTTGTCCACTATCTTTAGTGCAGCGGATAAAGACAACAGTGGAAATATATATCAAGCGGTGGAAATATTTGCTCTCACAGTGGAAACAAGAAAAACAACTGTAACTTTATTTATCATAAAAACCATTTAAGAGTTACATTCCATAAACTAAGAGTACAATAAACAAACACCAAACACACAGATCCTAACACCCTACACCCTACAACACCTACTCCATTGGCTTCTTGCCCTTCCCCTGGTAGTCATGCTTTGCCTTCTGAGCACTCTTCCTCTTGTTATCAAAGGATAATTGCTTCCTTGGGCAAGCAAGACCTAGCACTTGTTTTGGAGGCTTTTGGAGTCTTGCAGGCTTCTTTGGGGCAGGCCACTTCATATTCACCAATGCTGATTCAAGGGCTTTTGTCAGTACCTGTGGTAGCTCCTTAGAAAGGGTGTATGGCTCATCATCATCAGAAGAAGAACTTGAGTAGAACTCAAGAGATGGAGCAGGAGCAGGGGTAGAGATCTTTTTATTTGGCTTCATGTTTGTTGAGCTTGAAGCACATGGAGAAAAGTAGTCACCCCATCCTGAAGATTCTTGTTCTGAGTCAGAATAATAGCTTATCTCTTCATCAGATGAATCATCTGAAGAGATGTAGATCAGTGGAAAATGGCTCATGATGGTTATTGGGTTTGTGATGTTAATGAAAATTTTTGGTGAAGATTTGTGTTGATTCAAGCCCCTTTTATAGGCAAAGTCAAACCTTACGGATATTTAAGAGAAGTTATTGATCTTATCTGTCTTGGTAGTTTGGGGTAGTAAATATGGGCATTATTTACTATATCGGGTTGACTTTGGGAAGATATTTTTAGGAATAGTGGCTTGGTCAAAAAGTAACTTTGGTTATTGATATTATATGGTTTATACTAACATGTGCAGGTAAATTACCAATATTCTTGCTGAGAGTTGATCAAATGGTGTGTAACTGAGACACACAACAAATGGTTATTGATTCACAATGTCTAATCCACATAAGAATCAACTAGTCCAGAGCAAACGGCTACTGGTAAAGACTTAACAAATCCGTTTATGGTTGATAGTTTACCAAAAACTATATGGTTATCAACTCACCATATTCCAAGTGATGAAGAGTTGGCTAGTCCATAGCAAACGACTCATGGTAAAGACATATCAAATCCGTTGATAGCTGATAGTTTGCTAAAAACTATGTTAAGCGCAGTTACACTTTTATATGATTTACTTACCACTGCTCTTGAAAATTTTTGTGAAAAATTACCACTGCTAGTTCACAGTTACCACTGCAAGTGAAATTTTTACCACTGTTGAACTAGCCGTTGCAACTGTTGTGTCAGTAATCTTATTTTTTACTAGCCGTTGAGAGTAACCGTGTTTTCCATATTCATAGGGTTAATTTTTGTGAATTATCTTCTTACCTATTTTAATTTATTCTTTTCCCAAAGATAAATACTTTCTTAAGATAATTCTCATTACGCATTCTTCTCAAACCCTAATAATATAAATATTTTATCTCTCCTACGGCTTGATCACCATTCACGATTACTAACACATTCATCTTTTTCTCACAAAAACTATGGTAAGACTAAACTTTGCAGATTAGCACAACCAAGTGGCCTACTTGCAGAAGTCAAACGAAAAAAGTGGCCCTGTTTTTCATCAGATTGTGGACTTTCTCAATACCACCCATATTAGGTATGCTTTAACTTTAAATCCCACAATCTATGTCTCTCAAATCAAACAGTTCTGGAACTCTGTAGATTCCATAACCATTGAATAAGGAGACACACATGAATCTGTGGATGCTCTTAGAGGCACAGTAATGGGGTAACTACTGATGTTACTGAATCATCCTTGAGGAGAATTCTCCAATTGGATGATCTCAATGGTATCATCACATTACCCAATTCAGACATTCATAAACATCTTTCAACCATGGGGTATGATACATCTGATAAAAAGGTTACTTTTAGAAAAGGATGTTTTTGTCCCCATTGGAGATTTTTGATTCATACTCTTTTACATTACCTAAGTCCTAAGAAAACTTCTTATGAACAATTCAGTTCAACAATGGCTTACCCTTTGGTTTGCTTAGCCACATATAGGACTTTCAGTTTTTCAAAGTTTATTTTTAATAGTATGAAAGGCAATGTAAAGAGTTCATATAAATTTTTAATGTATCCAAGGTTTGTGCAAGCAGTGCTAAATGAATTTCCAATGCAAACCCACAAAAGAGTTTATAAAACCCCCTGTCTCAAGCCAAAAGTTTTTCAAAATATGAATAAGGCTTCAGAAGGATGGAATGGGGAGTTTAAACCACTTTTTCCTGAAATGCTTTCAAAGATTTCACAGGTACAGGGTGAAGATGCAACAATCCCAGTTGTATCCCAACACACACCCATTATTGTTGTTCCACCTATCCAACACACCCCGGAAGTTACTCACACATATGAGAGGAGGCAAAAACAGCCACCTCCTCCCATCACAACATTGCATGATTCTGAACCTTTTTGTTTAGGAACAAGCAGTGGTGGTTCTAGGCTTCAATCTAGTCCAACTAGAGAAGAGTCTGAACCAATGCCCTATGATTCACCTCTCCCAACAGGCCACACAGTTGGAAGTGTTGAGGGTAGTGAGCAACCTAATGAATTGATGGAACTTTGTACCAAATTAGTCAAATAGGTTCAAGCTCTGGAGAAAGATCTTGCACAGACAAAGCAACAACATGCCACAGAGCTTGCTCAATTGAAAGCAGAGATTCAAACTTTGCAGGAAGAAGTCAAGGGGTTAAAGAAGCAAAGATCTGCCAAACTTGTGCTCTCATCCCCATCCTCACCTCAAGATGGTGCCTCAAAGGCTTTTAGTGAAGATTTGGGAAATTCTTCCAAACGGGGGAGGAAAACAGATGCTGAAACTAAGGGGAGGAGAATTGATTTTGAAGATGATGCTGACTTTGATGCTGATTTTGATTATGGCACTTCAGATTTGAAGATTGATGAATCAGTTGGAGTTCCTCAAAACCTTTCCACTGATGAGTTTATGGTTCCCACTGCTGGTTAAATTTTTACTACTGCAGAGGAAGAAGCTGAAAGAATTAGAAAAGAGAAAGGTAAAGCTGTTATGTCTAGCAAAGAAACTGAGCAACCAAGAAAGATTTCCAGAAGTGAACAAGCTCATATAGACTATGATGCTGAAGTTGCAAGGAAATTAGTGGAAGATGAAACTACAAAGAAGAAAAGGCAAGATGAGTTGGAGATTGCAAGTTTCATGGAGGTAAAAAGGTTGGATATATTGGAAGCCACTGCACCTAATCCAATTTCCACTGTTCCACCTACAGTTCTCAGGGAAAAAGCTCCAATGTTCACATATGTGCCAACTGAAGAAGAGATTGAATACATGATTGCCAATGGTCCAGTGGTCAAGAAGAAGGCAATTGAGCTTGTTGCTGATAAGACTTTAACTGAAGAACAGAGATCAGCTCAATTATCTGATTTTATCCAAATGAGGAATCAACAAGCACTTGAAGAAGTTATTGGAAAAGTCAGAAAAGGTCAAAAGAAACAAAGACAACCAACCAAGGCACAAGTTATTGCAGAGATGAAGACTTATTGCTGTCATGTTGGGAATTGGAAAATGTCTCAATTCAAAGGAATGTTTCATGATAGGATTGAAGGGATCTTCTATAGGGTTAAAAGACAAGATAGTGATTTTATTCCAATTGATTTTGAAGAAGAAGAAAGAAGATTTCCTAAGTCTAAAAGGAAAGCTACAGCTTCTGAACAGAAAATCACTAAGAAGACAAAATTTGCTCAAGAAGAAGAATCTCAATCTGAGAAACTTACAGAAGATCAGCTGAGTGCTATGATAATGATAGAAGAAGAAGATTTCTATCTAGATCCTCTACAAGTTAGACATCCAATTATTGATTGGGAAATTTACACAGCAAAGAATTTTGCTCCAACATGGAAGATAACTAGATTGGGAGGTGAAACTTCATCTTTCATTCAATTTGAAGATCTTATTAAAGCTTGTGATAGAAGTGATCTTGATATGCTTTGGAAGTTAGTTCAAGAAAGATTCAAGGCTGATAACTTTAAAGATATGAAGGAAATGCAGCTATGGGTTGATTTGAGGAGACTTTATGAACCAGATTCTAATGACAGTTATTGGAAGTTTGAAGCTACAGATCTGCATACCACATGGTCATACTATGATTCATGTAAGGTTCATCATGTTTCTACAAAAGCTGGAGTGGATGTATTCATGTTTGCTGAAAAGAAATATCCACTTAGAGTTGTAACTCTTACTGTAATGTTGACATCAAGATTAAGAGTTCATGAAGACACTGAGAAAGTTAGAGCTTTGATACAGAAAATACAAGATCAGTGTTCAAGAGCTATGCAGGCTTTAAGAAGAAAATGAAGTGTTCTGAAGAATTCCCTATATCCTCAATGATGTTGATTGCATGAAGAAACTTATATATATATATATATATATATATATATATATATATATATATATATATATATATATATATATATATATATATATATATATATATAATACACCAATATACACAACCTAAAACCAAACCTATCCCTTTAAGATTCAACAATCATACCAAATGCCCAAACCTAATTTTACATATACCAACCCAACATAAGACAGTCATACCAAATTTTCAAACCTAATTTTACATACACCAAACCAACATCACACCCTAAAAAATTCTAAACCACCAAAAAGCCATAAATCTCACAAAACAAACAAATACCCATGGGATGTTACTCACCCACTACATTGTTTTATTCTCTCACCCACACATAAAATCTCATTATCATCTTCTCTCATCTCATCTACCACCACCACAGCCTTCACTCGAAAGTCGTTGAGCACCACGACCTCTCAACAGCCGCCACCGAGAGTCCGAGACCCCACCTCAAAGTCGTCGCCGCCTCACATCACAGCCGCCACCCACCGAAAACCACTCATATAATTAAAAGTTTTTTAAGCTTTTATGTTATCGTTTTTAATAGATCTATATACATTATTTGTATATGTAGGTTCTAATAACATTTTCACACTTTTCAGATATGCTGCCGTCATTGTTGCCGAAAGCTTCCGCCGTCGTTGCAGTTTTCACTATAGCCTTGCCGCCACCAAAACTGCTTCAGTTCTCTTAAAATGCATGGTTTCTCTAAATATTTGTTTGTTAAATTATATTATAATGTTTAATGTTGATTTTATTGTTTGTAAAGGTCTTTCATGTTTTGATATTTTTTGGTAAAGATTTATGTATTTTCATGTTTTGAAGGTATTTTTAATGGTCTTGAAGGTTTGTTTTGTCGTTTTTTTTTTCTTTCTTTTTTTTTTTTTTAATCTGTACATTTTTATAAAGATTTGAGTTATAAAATTCTTGACATTTTTTTATAGATCCGCCGCTGACGTCCGTCTTCGCCGGAATCTTCTGCCGTCACCGGAATCTTCTCTACTTGGGAAATACACGGTTTATTTTTAAACTTTGTTGGTAGATATGTTATAAAGCTCATGTGTACGCTTTTATTCAAAGTTTGTTAGTCAGGTTTTTTATGAAGTTTACACTTTTGTTATAAAGTTTGAGTTCTTATTTTTTATTTAGATCTATTTACGTATTTTGTTGTGTATATTTATTTTTGATTTTAAATTTGTTATTATAGATTGTTGGTACTACTTCTTTAGGTAAATTTTGTGTATAAACTGAGGATATGAAATTTAAAACTGTTTAATATTTTTGACTTCTTTTTTAATTTTTTGATATTCTAGATTTTGTGAAATTTAAAAAGTTATAAAAAACTTACAAATTTCTGAAAATTTAAATG
>CM060700.1:90615006-90830374 GCA_030686995.1 Artemisia argyi | reverse complement strand
GTTATAGTCCTTTGGTTACTCAAATATGGCAAGAATAATCCCTTTTATATCTTTGAGAAGTTTACACTTTCCACCCTTAAATTTTAGAAAATTGCAAATCTAGTCCTTGTAATAATTCATACAAACCAAATTGACCTTATTAATACCAAAACACCAAATCCAATTCCAAACACAATCCAGCCCACACCCCTGCTAGCCCATCACCACAAGCCCAACACCACCCTTCATATTTAAAACCGGGGTCAAACCGGTGAAGCCTCCAAATACCGCCCCTACTATTCACCCTCCACTCTCACCCCTGCATCCATGAAACCACCCTGGTATTCCACCTCCACCTCACCTCCCCAGCTGTATACCCACTCTCCTCCACCTCACACAACATCCCAAACCTAATTAATCCCCTAAAACCCTCACACGCAACCCACAGCTGCCCAAGTAAACGTGTTGGACTTTTTGGCGCGAAAAAGCAATTTTGAACGGTGTGGATTCATTTGACCATATCAATGGCTCAAATTAAGTGGGATAGATTCAGAAAGCTGCAAGGAACAAGAAAAGTCATTATATAACAAAAGAGAAGCAGCAGAGAAGATATATTATTATAATTTAGGAGTAGTGTAATCGTAGCTAGTATAATTTCAATTTTTAGTTGTAATCTTTGGTTAAAAGCTTGTTTTTTATCATTCTCAGTGTATTTAAGATCTTTTATAATAATCAATTTCAAATTTAGTTTGATTCTCAGTTTATTGCAATTCTTATCTTAAAATCTCAAATTTCCTTTCATGTTGTTGTAGTGGATTATAAAGACTCAATTAGCTCAATTAAACTCTGACAAAGTTTTTAAAAGCTCTTAGATACTTTAAAATCCAGTATAGAGTTATTTTTCAAAAATTCAAGAAAAATCAAAGAAAATATAAAAATAAATAGAAAATCTGTGGTAATGAAGATTGAGCAATGGAACATGGTGAATAATGGATTGTTCTGGTCTTAGTAACCTTGTGGGAGGTTGTTAGGGTAGGTATTGGTCCCTTGTTCACTCTCTCTCAGGCTTGAATCAACTGTAAGCTTTTTACTATTTTTGGCATTTCATTGTTCTTGTATCTTATTTGTTTTGATCTTTATGTTTTTCTGGTTAGTTGTTGTTGTTAAGTATAATCATAGTTTAATATTGCTTGCTTGTTCACTAGATTAGGTGTTGTTTAAATTTGAATCTCACGGTGTAAATTCACTAATCTGACAAACTTGTGTTTCATGCTTGTGGTGTGGATAATTTATGCTCTTTTGATCTCATATAATCATAATATAGTGTCTGGAATCAGTGTTGTGGTTTAATTTCACCATTTGCTTTGAAAATCATAAATTGATCACTTTTAAGGTGTGTTTGGATCAAGCTGTTTATCTGTGATAACCTGAGTTTGAGTTGTTGTTTTTGCTTACTATATGTCATACTAGGTCTTACTTGGTCAGACAAATCATTTAAACCTGTGTTTGTTCATTAGAAAGTCAAAATGACCTTTGAATCTTGCTTATGTGTTCACTGTTAGGTTAATTAGTTAGATAATCACCACTTTATGTGTATTAGTTGTTGTTATAACTTAATTTAGCTTTCTTTTAGCTTATCATAACATTATCAGCTTATTAGAAGCAATCTAAACTCATATAAGTCAAACTAAGTAGTTTAGGGTAAAAGTCAAATTTGTATCTCTCTGATTTTCCCAAAAGTTCAAGGATTTATTTAGAATTTAGTGTTTACTTTCATGACCTGAAACTTGTTCCTAATCTTAGTCTACCAGCTCAAATTTAAGTTCCCATCTTTGTTATATTTTTAAGATTTTTGTTATGGGTTCCACCTTTGCCCAAAGTTACTTGCAGGGCAAGGTATTGCCCTGCAGCAGCCACCACAGTCCCACACCACCAACTTTGGTGGTGTTTTCTGGCCACCCTAGTGGGTCCCATACCATAAATTTGGGTTCTCCCAACCCCCCTCCTAGTAGGCTTTTAGAGTTGACCACTTATTTGACCTAGGACCCTGTGGACCCCACCTGAATCAACCCTTTAAATCTGTCCCATTTTTAGTTGATTAACAAGTTGTCAAGTGCTTATTAATTGCTTATTAGCTTATTCCTAAGGCTTATCTGATCAAATCTTGCTTTAACTTGTTCAAACAACTTATTGGAACCAGAGTCAACCATAGTGGGTCTCACACAAGCTCATTTGAGCTTATTTTCCTAGTTGGTCAACCAAAGTCAACTGTAAAGCTATTAATCTCTCACAGTGCTTATTATTAGCTTCTAAATTAGTTGTTTTTACAAAAGTTAGTTATTTTTAGATATAAAATAGATTTGTAAAAGAAAATTCAAGAAAAACCAATGTAATAATAAGTGATAGTTTCTATTTAATATAATTTAATTTTAATTTTCATTTTTAGATTTTTATTAAGTAAGTTGTATTTTTATATTTTTATTAATTTCCTTTTATATTAAAGTATTTTTAGTAATTTTATTAGATTTTTATATTATCATTTAGTATTTATTAGAATTAAAATTAGTTTTATTAATAATTAATCAATAATTAAGTTTTAAATAGCATAATTAGTTTTTACAAAGTAACACCTAGTTTTTATATTTTTCTTAGCTTTTATATAACATAAAATAATTTTAGAAATTTTCTTGTAATTTTTATTGTTCATTTACTAGTTTTATAATTTAAATATTTTAATTGGTAATTAATTAATAATTAGAATAATAATTAGTAAATTAGTTTAAAAATACATAAAATAAACTTTTTATAATTTTTTAGGATTCCTGTGATGGTTAATTAGATTTATAAAAATCTTCTTAATTATCTAAGTCATTTTAGTATTTATAATAATTTAAATCATATAAATAGTTAAATAATAATTAAATAGTATTTAATTAATAATAATTAGATAAATAATAAGAAAAATATAATTTTATTTTTAAAATAAGTTTTATAATATTTTAGACTTTTACAAATTTTAATTTTATTTTTCTAGACTTATTTTACATTTTCTTATTTATTAGTGAATTATTAGATAATTAAAAATAGTTATTAGATAATAATAAATAATAATATTAAATAATTAGTAATTATAAAATAAATATTTTAAGTTTATTTAATTTGCATTTAAGCCCCTAAGGCATGCAAATTCCTACTTTAGTTAAAACCGTTTTTGTTTCGTACGTTTACGTAGAATTAAATTAAACGTACGCGTTTTTAGATCTTAAACGTTTTCAAATATCTAGGTTTCACGTAATCATTCCATTAGCTTATTTAAGTCATTTTATTTTATAAAACCCTTAGATTAATCACTCACTCACACTTATACCCTTTCCTGTTCGTATTCACCCAATCACAAATTCGTTTTTAATACCATCCACACCTCGTCAGGACATAACGACCCGGGAAAACACTGTATTCCACAGAAGTATTGGCCTAAGCTGTTTGACTATTATAGTTGACCATCCTTTGGTTGATATTATCTGACTGTTCCAGGCCAATCAAAATTTGGCGCCGCTGCCGGGGAGGTTGTGCGCGTATTCTAAACGGTTTTGCGTATTAGTGAATCTGAATACACGCTCATTGTATATTTATCCATCCTTGTTCATATTATTATCATATAAAACCAAAACTGTTCCCGAAAACATTTTAAAATCAGTTTTCAATGAACACAAAAAACCCAAAAATATTTTCCTTCTCATTATTATTACAAAAATTTTCAAAAATACCAAAAATATTCACCTTTACCCTCCTACCTTTTTGATTCTTCATTTCTTACCCTCTATTACCCTTTGATTCTTTCTATGTCTCATTCTCACATTCTTGTCTGTCAGTGGTGTGGTAGTCCTTATAATGGTGGTAATTGCCCCAGTTGTGGCATGGTAGAGTCAGGAAACGAGTCTGTCTATAACCAGAATCCCTATTCCTACCATGATACGACTGATTCTTACCATCAGCTTCCACACCATGAGACCCAGCAGTTTTACTGTTGTGAGTATTGTGGAGGCCCTCACTACGGCTCTGATTGTCAAACTAGGAATCAGTTTGTCTATGAACAAGTTCCTTGTAACAATCATGAATTTGGTTTTAACCAGCCTTCACAGTACACAAACCCTCAATCACTTCCTCAGGACGAGTTAGCTAAAACTGAATTGATTACTAAAATGATTATGGCTCAAAGTCAAGTCAACAAAACCATTCAAGATGGAATAAACAGTCTTAAAGATCTGATTCTTAGGAAACAAAAACCTCTTGTTAACTCATTATATCTTGAGGATGAAAGTGATGAGGATGAACCAATGAAAGTGATAATGGGGGACAAGGAAGTCAAAGTAAATCCTCTTGAGGAAATAAATGACCTTGTTCCAATCCCAAAGGTATCTGAGAAACCTTTTGATTCAACTTCAGTTGAAGCTACTTCAGTAGAAATACAGGGAGAAAAGGATATGACTGAATCACTAGCAGTAGAAATAATGGAACTTGTAGAATCCATTACTGCTAGTACTTCTCAACTCCCTGAGTCTGTTGTTATCACACCCGAGGTTCCCACTCACTCTCTGAGCATGGGGGACGAGCATCTTGACACTGTTCCTCAAAAGGAATCGGACGAATTCATAAAGTCTAGTGTTGAGAACCTTGTCTCAATCCCAAGTGAGTCACAGGGAATTCTTGATCATATGTGTGATATTCCTCCCCCTCTTGTCTTTCCAAATGATCATATGGAAATGTTCTCTGATTCTGATGAGGACTATTCTTTATCTTGTGGAGACATAAGTTATGTGGGGGAATTACCTTCTGAGCTTGTCAACTCAGAAGAAGAGAATGATGAAGAAATAATCCAAGACGAATCTCTTCGACTTACATTATTAAATGCTAATCTTCTCATTTCTAGAATCGAGGCTTTTAATGAAAAGCCTATTTCATCTCCTATCCCCGTCAAGGATAGTGAGGTTTTGATCAATGATTCTATTCCGGAATTGCAAACGTTCCATTTTGATCATACGGGAGAGAAGATAAGTGGTATCACCACTTCTCATTCTTATAATTCTCTTCCTGTATATGAATCATTTACTTTTGAGGAGTTCCCCAGTGAACTCACTCAAATCAATCCCGAATACGAATCATTCACCTTTGAGGAGTTCTATGGTGAACTCACTCATATCATATCTCCACCGGAGTATGATAATTTCTATTTTGATCTAGACATACCCATAATATGTCTTGATCAAACGAGCTTAAAAGAGGAGATTCATGAAACAATGAATTCTCCTATTGAAGATGAGGAGTTAGTCATGATTTTCATCATGACTTTCTTTCTTTTCTTCATATATCCCGTGGCTTCTCCTGTTCTTCACTCTTTCGGGAGTGAGGACATTATCTTTGACCCCGGCATTCTCATTTATAAATTATGAGCCAGGGTCTCTCTTTATATCTCATCGGTGTGGAACTTTCACGTACTTAAAATGTTTATCCAAACATCTTGAATGAAAGTCCGATGGAGATTGTTTAGTCCACTTACTTCCCCATGAACCAATAAATTCGAGGTCGAGTCAAGCTAGCGACTCGGTAAACAAAAACAGTAGCATGTACTTAGGGTTTTCACCCTAAGTGTGGGGGAGATACTAACCCACAATATTGTATATATGTATATATCCTCTTAAAAAAAATGTGTGTACATAAACTTAAATAAAGGCTATGGAGTATTTTCCTTCTTACGTTCTAAGTGTTGGTTTAACACCCGGTACTTTGAATATTGAGGACAATATTCAGTTCTAAGTGTGGGGGGGAGATTCATTATTCTAACGAATTTAAACACATGTTCCATCAAGAACCCCCATTTTAGCCCAAATTTTAAAATTTTTTCTCACTTAGAACGCAATAAATGGTTATCAGTCCGCCATGTCTAACCCACATAAGGATTGGCTAATCCGAGAGCAAACGGCTCTTGGTAAAGATATATCAAATCCGTTTATGGCTTGCAATTTGCCCAAAATTGTATGGTACCTCAACTCACCATATCCTAAAAAGCGAATGAGTTGGCTAGCCCGCAAGATTATGGCTTGTGGTAAGGGCAGTGGAAAAACCATAATTGGTAATCAGCTCACCAAGATGTTGACTATTCCATCAAGAGTTGGCTAGTCCAGAAGCAAACGGCTTTTCGTAAAGACTAATCAAATCCGTTGACAGTTGGTGGTTTGCTCAAAATCACATGGTTATCAGATGGACCATAGTTCTTACTTGAATCGATACATCTGGCTACTCCAGAAGTGATGGCTTTTGGTAAAGAGTTTTTCAAATCCATTAAGTTTTTCTCAAAAGATTGCTAGGGACTAGCAATAGTTTAGTGTGGGGGATTGATGAGTGTCTAAATACTCATCATTTTATACTAATCTGAGCTGCCAAAACATCCAAAAATACTCAAATATGCATCAAAATACTTAAAATATCTTAGAAGTGTGTTTTATATGTTTCAAATGCAAAATGATCAAAAATAGATGAAAAACGTACAAAGTTTGCATAATTGGCAGTTTCCGTTCCTCAAGTTTCAAAAGTTGTCAAAACTAGTCCCTGGTTATTCTAAACACATGAAAAAGTCATCAAAGATCCTTTTGAATCATAAAGTTACATATTTAGTCCTTTGGTGCAAAGTTTCACAAAATTACAAGTTTAGTCCCTATACTTTGCAAAATTGACATAAATGGTCCCTGGGATGTAAAAACTTTGAGAAAAATAAATTTTGGTCCTTGTGCTATTAATCTTTTGCAGGAATGGTCCTTGGTGTGAAGTTTGGAAATATTACATGATTGGTCCCTGGAGTTTGTAGAATTTGCATATTTAGTCCCTGGATGGTCAAAAGTGAAAAATGGGAGTTATAGTCCTTTGGTTACTCAAATATGGCAAGAATAATCCCTTTTATATCTTTAAGAAGTTTATACTTTCCACCCTTAAATTTCAGAAAATTGCAAATCTAGTCCTTGTAATAATTCATACAAACCAAATGGACCTTATTAAAACCAAAACACCAAATCCAATTCCAAACACAATCCAACCCACACCCCTGCTAGCCCATCACCACAAGCCCAACACCACCCTTAATATTAAAAACCGGGGTCAAACCGGTCAAACCTCCACAAATACCGCCCCTACTATTCACCCTCCACTCTCACCCCTGCATCCATGAAACCACCATGGTATTCCACCTCCACCTCACCTCCCCAGCTGTATACCCACTCTCCTCCACCTCACACAACATCCCAAACCCAATTAATCCCCTAAAACCCTCACATGCAACCCACAGCTGCCCAAGTAAACGTGTTGGACTTTTTGTCGCGAAAAAGCAATTTTGAACGGTGTGGATTCATTTGACCATATCAATGCCTCAAATTGAGTGGGATAGATTCAGGAAGCTGCAAGGAACAAGAAAAGTCATCATATAACAAAAGAGAAGCAGCAGAGAAGATATATTAATATAATTTAGGAGTAGTGTAATCGTAGCTAGTATAATTTCAATTTTTAGTTGTAATCTTTGGTTAAAAGGTTGTTTTTTTATCATTCTCTGTGTATTTAAGATCTTTTATAATAATCAATTTCAAGTTTAATTTGATTCTCAGTTTGTTGCAATTCTTATCTTAAAATCTCAAATTTCCTTTCATGTTGTTGTAGTGGATTATAAAGACTCAATTAGCTCAATTAAGCTCTGACAAAGTTTTTAAAAGCTCTTAGATACTTTAAAATCCAGTATAGAGTTATTCTTCAAAAATTCAATAAAAATCAAAGAAAATATAAAAATAAATAGAAAATCTGTGGTAATGAAGATTGAGCAATGGAACATGGTGAATAATGGATTGTTCTGGTCTTAGTAACCTTGTGGGAGGTTGTTAGGGTAGGTATTGGTCCCTTGTTCACTCTCTCTCAGGCTTGAATCAACTGTAAGCTTTTTACTATTTTTGGCATTTCATTGTTCTTGTATCTTATTTGTTTTGATCTTTATGTTTTTCTGGTTAGTTGTTGTTGTTACGTATAATCATAGTTTAATATTTCTTGCTTGTTCACTAGATTAGGTGTTGTTTAAATTTGAATCTCAGAGTGTAAATTCTCAAATCTAACAAACTTGTGTTTCATGCTTGTGGTGTGGATAATTTATGCTCTTTTGATCTCATATAATCATAATATAGTGTCTGGAATCAGTGTTGCGGTTTAATTTCACCATTTGCTTTGAAAATCATAAATTGATTACTTTTAAGGTGTGTTTGGATCAAGCTGTTTATCTGTGATAACCTGAGTTTGAGTTGTTGTTTTTGCTTACTATATGTCATACTAGGTCTTACTTGGTCAGACAAATCATTTAAACCTGTGTTTGTTCATTAGAAAGACAAAATGACCTTTGAATCTTGCTTATCTGTTCACTGTTAGGTTAATTAGTTAGATAATCACCACTTTATGTGTATTAGTTGTTGTTATAACATAATTTAGCTTTCTTTTAGCTTATCATAACATTATCAGCTTATTAGAAGCAATCTAAACTCATATAAGTCAAACTAAGTAGTTTAGGGTAAAAGTCAAATTTGTATCTCTCTGATTTTCCCAAAAGTTCAAGGATTTATTTAAAATTTAGTGTTTACTTTCATGACCTGAAACTTGTTCCTAATCTTATTCTACCAGCTCAAATTTAAGTTCCCATCTTTGTTATATTTTTAAGATTTTTGTTGTGGGTTCCACCTTTGCCCAAAGTTACTTGCAGGGCAAGGTATTGCCCTGCTACAGCCACCACAGTCCCACACCACCAATTTTGGTGGTGTTTTCTGGCCACCCTAGTGGGGCCCATACCATAAATTTGGGTTCTCCCAACCCGCTCCTAGTAGGCTTTCAGAGTTGACCACTTATTTGACCTAGGACCCTGTGGACCCCACCTGAATCAACCCTTTAAATCTGTCCCATTTTTAGTTGATTAACAAGTTGTCAAGTGCTTATTAATTGCTTATTTGCTTATTCCTAAGGCTTATCTGATCAAATCTTGCTTTAACTTGTTCAAACAAGTTATTGGAACCAGAGTCAACCATAGTGGGTCCCACACAAGCTCATTTGAGCTTATTTTCCTAGTTGGTCAACCAAAGTCAACTGTGAAGCTATTAAGCTCTCACAGTGCTTATTATTAGCTTCTAAATTAGTTGTTTTTACAAAAGTTAGTTATTTTTAGATATAAAATAGATTTGTAAAAGAAAATTCAAGAAAAACCAATATAATAATAAGTGATAGTTTCTATTTAATATAATTTAATTTAATTTTCATTTTTAGATTTTTATTTAGTAAGTTGTATTTTTATATTTTTATTAATTTCCTTTTATATTAAAGTATTTTTAATAATTTTATTAGATTTTTATATTATCATTTAGTATTTATTAGAATTAAAATTAGTTTTATTAATAATTAATCAATAATTAAGTTTTAAATTGCATAATTAGTTTTTACAAAGTAACACCTAGTTTTTATATTTTTCTTAGCTTTTATATAACATAAAATAGTTTTATAAATTTTCTGATAATTTTTACTGTTCAAATACTAGTTTTATAATTTAAATATTTTAATTGGTAATTAATTAATAATTAGAATAATAATTAGTAAATTAGTTTAAAAATACATAAAATAAACTTTTTATAATTTTTTAGGATTCCTGTGATGGTTAATTAGATTGATAAAAATCTTCTTAATTATCTAAGTCTTTTTAGTATTTATAATAATTTAAATCATATAAATAGTTAAATAATAATTAAATAGTAATTAATTATTAATAATTAGATAAATAATAAGAAAAATATAATTTTATTTTTAAAATAAGTTTTATAATATTTTAGACTTTTACAAATTTTAATTTTATTTTTCTAGACTTATTTTACATTTTCTTATTTATTAGTGAATTATTAGATAATTAAAAATAGTTATTAGATAATAATAAATAATAATATTAAATAATTAGTAATTATAAAATAAATATTTTAAGTTTATTTAATTTGCATTTAAGCCCCTAAGGCATGTAAATTCCTACTTTAGTTAAAACCGTTTTTGTTTCGTACGTTTACGTAGAATTAAATTAAACGTACGCGTTTTTAGATCTTAAACGTTTTTAAATATTTAGGTTTCACGTAATCATTCCATTAGCTTATTTAAGTAATTTTATTTTATAAAACCCTTAGATTAATCACTCACTCACACATATACCCTTTCCTGTTCGTATTCACCCAATCACAAATTCGTTTTTAATACCATCCACACCTTGTCGGGACATAATGACCCGGGAAAACACTGTATTCCACGGAAGCATTGGCCCAAGCTGTTTGACTATTATAGTTGACCATCCTTTGGTTGATATTATCTGACTGTTCCAGGCCAATCAGTGTGTTAAGTGTTAATTATGGAATTAATTATGCATGATTTTAAATGTTAATTATGGAATTAATTATGCATGATTTTAAATTAATTAAAATGGAGGGGTGTGTTTTGTAAATTCTGGTATTTTGTGGTGATTCATACATATTTAATCATGAGGGGTAAATTGTGTAATTTCTGGAAACTAAGGGGCTAATGTGCTTAAATGATTTAATTATTGATTAAAGTGTAAATAATAAATAATAAGGATTTAAAATGGAAATTTTATAAAGGGCTGTTTTGTATAAATATGATATTAAGGGATCAAATGTGTACTTTTGATAATCAATGGTTAAATGTTTTAATTGGAATTTAATATGGTTATATATGTAATTTAAATATTTATAAGGACCTATTTGTAATTAATGTTACTTAAGGGTTTAAATTGTAACATTTGTAAACTTGAGGTATTGAATGGTAAATATTATTAACTCATGGATTAAATGGTAAAAAATCTGGAGAATTGCAATATTTACACTTTAAACCTTGAACTTTGACATATTTGTATAATAAACCCTAAAATAGGGGAAGTTGTCATATTAAACCCTAATCTTGCATAATTGACATTTTGAACACTTAACTTACCCAAACATTAATTATAATTATGAAGGGATAATATGACTGATTATGGAAACCTGCTAAATATGTAAACTTGCTAATTATGGAAAGTTGCTATTTTTGGAAAGTTAACTAAAGATAACCTAAAAGGGAGTAATCTGATTTGAAATAAACTAGTAAATAATTCTCGGCTTCTAATTCGTCTAGGTTCTGTGAAGGAGGAGTGGTCCCTATTCCTGTTTGATCTTTCTTGTGTCTGCTTTGTCGTCTGGTTGTGGTGCAGATATTCTGACCTTATCTCTTAAAGCTTCTCATGATTTATACACATATTTCGATATTGGCTTTTCTTATGACTCATGATCCGTTCCATTGCCACTATTAAGATTTTTGAACTTTATACGCCTGCTATCCTTGGTTCATTTGATAGTATAATTTCGTATGAAGACCATTTAAAAAAAATATAACCTGATGATTTTTGAGAAACACACCTTTTGAAATGATTTATGTGATTACGATACGATGCCAGTTTTATACAAAGGTTTTATGACTTTTATGAAATGTGTTTTTTAAGAAATACTTTTACGATAAAAAAGTTTTAAATAATTTTCTAATGTCCTTAATCTGATTTATTCTCTAAGATTTCTCATGACTTTCTTTAACATCTTTTGATTGTTTAACTTCAAATTTTGAACCTTTGCCCCTTTTGCTATTATGAACCTTTGATTTGAACCTCATGATATGAATCTTGGATTTGGACCTTTGACATGAACCACTGCTATGATCCCGTTGTATTATCCATATTGGATCGAGTTATTTCTGTTACGATTTGCTTTGATATTTGTTGTATGCTATATTCCATTTCTTATAGCATTCCTATGCCCTTATATGCTGCCCATTATTTGATTAAATTGTGGCTAGTCATGGGGAGTCCATGGCCTTGCCACTGATGCACCAGTGGTATTGTCACTACCTGTGGAGGTGGGTTTTTGTCCACAGCGTTCCCTATTATGCTATAGCATCATGGCCGTTATTATTATTATTGTACGTATGCTTAGCTTAGAGCTTGGCATATGTATTTTTGTTTTTACAGGGAGCGTATGGATGCATCCTAGGTACTTTGTTTCGTTTTGAATTTGGTGAATGGGTATGTGTGTGCAATACACTCCATTTCACATTTGGTACATCGAGCTAGCTACACTATGTACAATTTGATATATGATTGTTGGGCATTTCTGTTACTTCTACTATACATATTTGATCCTTGTTGTTCTAACTTCTTTGTTGTTATTGACTTATGCTTTCCATAGTTCATTTGCTTACACTTATGATTCGTTCCATTTTCCTTTGATTCATTTGATATTCCTTATATGTATTCCCTTTGATCATATTCTGTTGATTCTATCATATGTTCCATATTCTTTGATATTCGTCTCAACAGGTTTGCTTGGATTCATTTCGGATTCACTTTCGTTTCCCTTTTGTTATTAGCTTTTTTTTGTTTATATCTGTTCACTGGCCTTTTTAAGCTCAGCCGCATTTCTTTTCTTGCGGTAGGTTATTTAGAAGGAAGCTGGGTTTGAGGGAAGAGTGCTTAGGAGCTTTTAGTGGACTACACAGTTGATAGCTCCCCATGGTTAGAGATGGACTTAGAGATTCCTCTTTTGGTTCTTAGTTTGTAATTAGTTTGGAAGCTGTTATGCTTAGTTTTAGCACCTTATCATTTATTAAATTTGCTTTATAACCCTTGTGTTATTTAATGTATTCCGCTCGCTTATGTTTTGATTTGACCCCGTAATGTTACACTTTAGCCCTTTTTCGGTTGGGGTGGTACAATTATGGTATCAGAGCCAGGTTTGATCAGCGGATTCAAAACCCGTCGAGCTTGGGCTATGACCTGTGAGTATTAGGCCCTATAAGTTTTGAACCATAGAGTTAGGGAACAACCTTTAAGAATTTTGCTTTAGGTTCTCCCACCCCGAAGAAACTTAAGTTATGACCTGTGAGGAATGGGTAGACTATATGGCATTCGTTTAATTATCATTGCTTCCGCATCACTCAGATTCTTGCCTTACTTTTAAGCCTGTTAAGATCACTTTTTGGGGATTTGAAAACTTATGATATGAACTACCTAAGATTTATAAGCTAGTGAACTTTGAAGACATTAAGAATTGCATAGTAATGCCTGACACTATTTGATCCTTATCTTCAGATTCTGACTCTGTCCTTTGATCCTTTTGTTAATCATTTTGATGCCTCTTCGGGCAATATGAGAATCTCCATGACGATGACGTATTTGATACATTTTGTGATTTGTCTCTTGCTTTTGATAAGCATTTGTAAGTCTTCCAACGCTTTTTGATTTTGTCTTACCCATCTCTGACCCTGTGAGAAGTCTTATGGTGTTTAACCACGAGTATAGGAATGTTCCCCTCACTTTTGAACGATAAGATTTGCCATGTTGATTTGTCTTTCCTTGGAAAGTTAACTTCGATTTTATTCTGATAAGGAATTGGTTGATTAAGCATTCAAGATGCTGACAACTATCCTACTACGTCTCACCTTTGGTGTTTAGAACAATTTTGAACTCCCTACCATGATTTCCGATTGTTAAACTTTTTGCTATCACTATTACTCTGGAGACTCTTGCGTTACTTTCGCGGTTATGAAATTTTCCTAGAACCTATTTTGTATACCAATGAATGAACCTTATCTTGAGAGTTATTTAGCATCCTAAGTTTTCCAAATATGATTCCTGGTTGAACCACCAAGTTCTCCACCAGAGTGTAGAGTTGGATTTGACATGATACCAGGAGATTGTCTAGTTACCACGCGATGATGTCTTTCAGATGTGTCCGGGATCATACCAGTTGATTTGAGCAACCGGGAAGAGCAGCAACCGAAGACTAGGAAGGGAGTTTGCTTAAGTGTATCTTCTAGGCGTGTTTCAGTTTCATTCGCGATAAAGAAGTATGGTGAAAGGGGATTTGTATTGATTACTGGAAGCTGAACCGTATTGCTGTTAGGAACCATTATTTCTCCACCCTGAAACGACTATGTATCTGTTCAACTTTGAGACGCTATAGAATTGCCTTTCGTATCCGTAATGACCGCTATGACGGTTAGCGATGCTAACAGTATTAGCTAATGCTCTGACTTTTTTGTGAACCTGATAAATTTTGTCTCTCGTGAGTACTTAGACAAATGGTCATTGTATGACTTATTTGTACATTCAGAGACGAGGAAGAACATGAGAATCATTTTTGCACTTTGTTAGAATTTGACGATCGTTTGTGCATTCTGGAAGTTGATATTTGTTGAGACAACGGTGTTCTTAATTGAGGATATTGCTATAAATCCCGTAAAATCTGAAACTATCACCAAGCGACCAAGACCGACAACAGATTAGAGAAGCTGAAATATTTTGAACTTTGTAGAAGAATTTTGGAAGATGTTTACAACTTACGTTAATGTTGATGAGTTTTGTGAGCAAAGGGAAAACAATTTATTTTGATTGAGAACGGAGTTTTGGAAAAGCTAAAATAGAAATTTGCTTCCATACTTTCAGGTGGTACCAATTTTGGGACGCTTCGAGAAGAGACTCGGTTATGTACGTATTCATCGCGGGAAGATGATTGTTTATGCATCAAGACAACTAGAAACGTTTGAGAAGAATTATTCACTGCATGACCTGGAGTTGACAACAGCGGTGGCTACCCTAAAGAGTGTAAGTCATTCCATACAAGGCGAAAGTGTTGGCGAGTGATTCGCCTCAAACGGTCAGATAATTACTCCCTCCGTCCCAAATTTATTGTCCCCTATTGACTTTTTCGGTCTTTAATTCTTAACTTTGACTATAAATATTTTTGTTTGTGTTATACAAATTTTGATAAAAATTATACCAAATGAAAATACATTTTAAACTCAATCCGTTCATATATTTTGTATCAAGTATTATGTAATATAAACAAAAAATTTTAAAGTCAAAGTTGAAAGGTAAAGACCGAAAAAGTCAATAGGGGACAATAAATTTGGGACGGAGGTAGTATTGATCGGCCACTTGTGAATGGCCAACTGTAATAGTCAAACAGCTGAGGCAAATGCTTCCGTGAAATACAGTGTTTTCCCGGGTCGTAATGTCCCAACGAGGTGTGCGATGTGTTATAAAAAACGAATCTTTGATCGAGTGAACGTGAACAGGGATATGAATAAGTGTTTGTGTGTGATTACACTAGGGTTTTATAACTTAAATAAACTATTTAGAACAATTACGTGAAACCTAAATATCTAATAAGTATAAACGTACACCAATTTAAAATCAGACGCGACTGCGTACTGAGAAAAAGGTGAGTTTTAAGAAAAATAAACTAAAGGGGTTAAAAATGAAAATTCTATAAACTTAAACTTAAAATAAAATTAAATTGAAAAGAAAACTATTTTTAAGATTATTTTATTATTTATTATTAATTATTTAATTAAAAACTATTTAACTATTTAATTAAAATTAACTTAAATAAAACTAAAAATAATAAACACTACAAATTAAACAAAAAATTTATAAAAATAATTTCTAAAACTTAAAATGAACTTGAAGAAAGTATAAAAAATAAAAATAAATGTTTTTTTGTCTTTTTATAGATTTTTTATTAATTAAAAACTATTTATATTAATTATACTAATTAAACTATTTTAAATTACAAATAATACTAAACTACCTTAGAAAATTATGAAAAAATTTATAAAACTATTTTATAACTTATAAAAGCTATAAAAAATATAAAATCTAGGTGTTGCTATATAAAAAGTAATTATGCTATTTATAACTTACTTATTAATTAATTATTAATAAAACTATTATTAATTCTAATAAATACTAAATTACAAAATAAAAATATGAGAAAATTATTTAAATTACTTTAACCTAAAAGTAAATTAATAAAAATATAAAAACACAACTTACTTAATAAAAATCTAAAAATGAAAATTAAAATTAAATTAAATTAAATAGAAACTATCACTTATTTTTATGTTGTCTTTTCTTGATTTTTCTTTTACAAAACTAAATTATACTTAAAAATAAACAACTTTAATAAAGACAACTATTTTATAGCTTATTAATAAGCACTGTGGAAGCTTATTACTTCCACAGTTGACTTTTGTTGACTGAAAAGGCTAATAAGCTCAAATGAGCTTATGTGGGACCCACTATGGATAAATCTGGTCCTAATAAGTACTTTGGACTTGTCTAAGCTGAAAATGGCCAAATAAGCTCAGTAGATAAGCTGATAAGCCATATTAAGCTATTCTAAAAACTTAAAAGCAACACAGAATGGGACAAAGTATGAGGCCTGATTCAGGTGGGGTCCACTAGGTTAGAAGTCAAACAAAAGGTCAAATACTACTCCCTTGTAGGAAGGGGGGTTGGGAGGAACTAATTAGAAGGTGTGGGGCCCACTGATTGGGTCACAAATCACCACCAAAGTGGTGGTGATGGGTGAGTCTGCTGATGTGTAGGGGAGATGTTCTCCCTGCAGTTGTGTTAGGGAGTGAGTGGGGCCCAGTAAAAAAATTAACAAAATATAAGCTATGTGGAATTCAAAAGATGAGATGGTAGACTATAACTAGGAACAAGTTTCAGCTCCTAAAACCTTCTCCTAAATTCTAAACAAATCCTTGAAGATTTGAGAAAATCTGAGAGAAGCAATTTGACGTTTTAGTCTAAACTACTTAGTTTGATTATTTTGGATTTCTAGTGATCTCTACTGATTAATATAGTTGTAATAAGCTATGATGAAGCTAAATTAACATAAACCTACAACTAACAAGCTAAATTAATGGTTTTGTGGATCACAAATCCCTCACAGTTAACTGTGAGGGTTGATCAATGAAGATTTTGACTTTTTAATGTTTAAGATCTGAGTTTTAAACCACTTATGACCTACAAATACCTAACTAAGCATGTAAGAACCAAGAACAACAGATGAAACTTAGAACCTAGGGGTGAAATACCCTAATCCAAACACCCCTACTAAACCTGTTATGAAAGTTTTGTGAAGCAGATTCACAACTTAAACCTTAAATATGATTTCTAAGTTTATTCCAACACTAAATTAGTACAAATGAACTGAAATTACTACTAAATTACTTAAGCTACAGTAGGTTACAAAATTTTATAAAAAAGGCTTACAGTGGAATCCAAACTGAGAACAAGGTACATATGCCAATAGAACCCAACCGATAGCTTCCCATAAAGCTCTAAAACCATTGCCATCCAACATATGCAATGCTCCTTGCTTGGTTCTTCATTGAAACTGATTTTTGATTTTCTTTCTATTTTAAATGAATTTTTCTTATTTTCTTAGAACTTGAATGATACTGAATGAAAACTTTGGAAACTTAAGCAAACTCAAAAGTGAACTTAATGAAGTTTAAAGGAACACTTGAAACAACAGATTCAACAATGTTTAAGTAATATGTCAAATTACTTAAAAGTTGCCAAGTACGAATTTAATGAACAAGAACACAATTAAAGGTTTTATAAAGTTTGTATTACACTAAATTAACTTAATACAACTGCTTAAATTGAAAATTACAATAAAAATGACAAGTTATACTACCTACGACTAATTTAAACTATGACTACACTAATACTACATCTCCTCAGCTTTTTCTTCCATTTGTAGAGACTTCTGATGTTAGTGGGACCCACCTTGACCTTTCCCACCAATTCCTAGCCATTGATTGTGTCTGAGTAATCCAAGCCGTTTAAAAATCTCATTTCGCGCCAAAAAGTCATGGGACAGTTGTGGGTTACGTACGAGGGTTTTAAGGGCATTTATTGGTCCTTGGTTTGTTGTGGAGGTGGAGGTGTGAGGTGGAAAGGCAGAGGTCAAGTGGTGATGGGCGAGGTGGAGATAGCAGGGCATGTGGGGGTGAGGTGGAAGGAGATGAATAGTGGGGCGGTTTTGTGTGGGGTTTGACCGTTTGACCGGGTAATAATATAAACGGGGTGTGGACTGGGCTTGGGATTGGGCTGGAAAAGAATGGAAGGGGTGGGCTTGGTATGTTTGGGTTTAGTTTGGTTTTGGGTTTAATAATATAAGGGTCCGTTTGTATTAGTAACTTAAAAGGACCAATTTTGTAATTGGTGCAAAGTTGAGGGGCTGTTATTGCAATTCTCCCAAAGTTCTCAAAAGGACTAAACCTGCCAAGCTTGAATAGTATAAGGGTATTTTTGATGTTTTTCATTTTTTTAAATACTGGGGACTATTTTTGCCAAACTGTGAAACTTCAGGGACTATTTATGTAATTTTCTGATTTTGAAGGGTTAAACCTGTAAATATCAAACAGTTAACACAAAGGACCAATTATGTCTTTTAAGAATAGTATAAGGTTTATTTTGTTTATTTTCTTATTTTTAAAACCTTAGGGACTAATTTTGACACTTTTCAAACTTGAGGGACCAAAGTTGTAACTTTGTGAATTATAACTTCAAAGGACTTTTCCTTACAACTTATGAATCCCAAGGACCTAAAATGATATTTATACAAGTTTTTAGTAACCAGGGACTAGTTTTGCCAATTTGTCAAAGTTTAGGGACTGAAACTGTAAATTAAGTATATTTTGTATGTTTTTCATCAGTTTTCATCCCTTTTGCACTTATAACACCTAAAAACACATTTTGATGATATTTCCTGTATTATGAGGCAAATCTGTATGTTTTCATATGTTTTTGTAGTCTAAATGTGATAGAAATGATGAGTATTTAGACACTCATCAATCCCCCACACTAAACTATTGCTAGTCCCTAGCAATCTATTGAGAAAAACTTAATGGATTTGAAAAACTCTTTACCAAAAGCCATCACTTCTGGAGTAGCCAGGTGTAAAAACTGTGGTACACCTGATAACCGTGTGATTTTGAGCAAATCACCAGCTGTCAACGGATTTGTTTAGTCTTTACCAAAAGCCGTTTGCTTCTGGACTAGCCAAATCTTGATGGAATAGTCAACATCTTGGTGAGTTGATTACCAATTATGGTTTTTCCACGGCCTTTACCACAAGCCATAATCTTGCGGGCTAGCCAACTCATTCGCTTTTTAGGTTATGGGGTGTTGAGGAACCATACAATTTTGGGCAAATTGCAAGCCATAAACGGGTTTGAGTTATCTTTACCAAGAACCGTTTGCTCCTGGATTAGCCAATCCTGTTGTGGGTTAGACATGGAGGATTGATACCATTTATTGCGTTCTAAGTGAGAAAAAATTTTAAAATTTTGGCTAAAATGGGGGTTCTTGATGGAACATGTGTTTAAATTCGTTAGAATAACGAATCTCCTCCCACACTTAGAACTGAATATTGTCCTCAATATTCATAGTACCGGGTGTTAAACCAACACTTAGAACGTAAGAAGAAAATATTCCATAGCCTTTATTGAAGATGTATATACATACAATTATTATTGTTATTTTTTTAGATAAAACTTCTTAAATAGAAGCTATCACTATATTTACATTTTTTTAGAGGATATATATATATATATATATATATATATATATATATATATATATATATATATATATATATATATATATATATATATATATATACAACATTTGGCGCATCTCCCCCACACTTAGGGTGAAACATGGGTGAAAACCTATGTACATGCTACTGTTTTTGATTACCGAGTCGCTAGCTTGACTCGACCCCGAATTCATTTGTCCATGGGGAAGCATGATGTGGAAGAGATAATTTGCATCGGACTTTCATTCAAGATATTTGGATAAACATTTGAAGTACGTGAAAGTTCCACACCGATGAGATATACAGAGAGACCCTAGCTCATAATTTATAAATGAGAATGCCGGGGTCAAAGATAATGTCCTCACTCCCGAAAGAGTGAAGAACAGGATAAGGAACAGAATATATGAAGAAAAGAAAGAAAGTCATGATGAAAATCATAACTAACTCCTCATCTTCAATAGGAGAATTCATTGTTTCATGAATCTCCTCGTTTAAGCTCGTTTGATCAAGACATATTATGGGTATGTCTAGATCAAAATAAAAACTATCATACTCCGGTGGAGATATGATATAAGTGAGTTCACCGGAGAACTCCTCAAAGGTGAATGATTCGTATTCGGGATTGATTTGAGTGAGTTCATTGGGGAACTCCTCAATAGTAAATGATTCATAAACGGGAAGAGAATTATAAGAATGAGAAGTGGTGATACCACTTATCTTCTCTTCCGTTTGATCAAAATGGAACATTTGCAATTCCGGAATAGAATCATTGATCAAATCCTCACTATCCTTGACGGGGATAGGAGATGAAATAGGCTTTTCATTAAAAGCCTCGATTCTAGAAATGAGAAGATTAGCATTTAATAATGTAAGACGAAGAGATTCGTCTTGGATTATTTCTTCATCATTCTCTTCTTCTGAGTTGACAAGCTCAGAAGGTAATTCCCCCACATAACTTATGTCTCCACAAGATAAAGAATAGTCCTCATCAAAATCAGAGAACATCTCAATATGATCAGTTGGAAAGACAAGAGGGGGAGGAATATCACACATGTGATCAAGAATTCCCTGTGACTCACTTGGGATTGAGACAAGGTTCTCAACACTAGACTTTATGAATTCGTCCGATTCCTTTGCAGGAACAGTGTCAAGATGCTTGTCCCCCATGCTTAGAGAGTGAGTGGGAACCTCGGGTGTGATAACAGTAGACTCAGGGAGATGAGAAGGACTAGCATTAATGGAGTCTACAAGTTCCATTATTTCTACTGCTAGTGATTCAGTTATATTCTTTTCTCCCTGTATTTCCATGGAAGAAGTCTCAACTGATGAACTCGATGAATCTTTTTGAATGATAACAATGTTATCATCATCATCACTGTCATCATCGTACTCATAAAAAGCAGCATAGCGAATATTGGCACGTATTTTGGCTACTCTTTGCTCAGCAATTAAATCTTCCATGCTTTTCCCAGAATCTCGTTCTTCAGCAAGTAATTCTGTGATAGATTTATCACGAGAATTTTGAATGAGTGGAAATTGTGGAGGTGTGGATGTGTCAAAACCGGAAGGTTGACATTGATCATCATTATGAGGACCCCCACAATATACACAAGAAGAACTTGGATCTTTGTGAGACGACATATTAGCTAACTCCTCTCTAATGTTTTTAAGTTTTTCAAGAACCTCTAGACAAGGGTCTTGCTGGTTTTGAGGAGTTGCTTGGTTCATTTGGTATTGTGGAGGTGGGTCTTGAAATGAATAGTCGTAATTGTTACAAGGAAATGGATTCCTTGTTTGACAATCAGAGCTAAAATGTGGACCTCCACAGTACTCACAACAGTAAAACTGTTGAGCCTGGCTTGGTGTATTTTGATACGAAGCATCATTGATATTTGGATAATATGATTCTTGCTCGTATGAATGTGATGGGTAGTTTGAAAAATTTGAGGAGTTGTTGAATAAGTTTTGATTAGGATCATAAGCAAATGAATTACTCGACCCACAAAACAAACAACTCCCGTCTCGAATATCATTACCACATTGTTCACATGTATACCAACGACATGGAAAACCGAAAAGCGGCTCACTACAACCGTCACAAGGGACAAAATATGGAGGTGGGACAAGTGGTGTGCTCTGAGAGCTAGCAATTTCCACCACTTCCGTTATGGTCTCGGGTTTTTGTTTTTGATAATTGTGAAGGTTGGGCAAATCGTTCTTTTCAGTCACTGCCCTAAGCTCTGTACGTTTTCTTGACAAACTTTTAACCGTAAACCGTGAAAGATCAGGATTGATTCTTGAAGGTTTAGGAGCATGTGTGAGCTCAGGTTTTTGGATAACCGTAGGTTGGATGTATTTAGCACTTCCATAGTCAGAGGAAAGTACAGGATCCTTTATCACCTCGGTTTCATGATCTCTTTCCCTCACAGGAGAGGGAATAGGAATCGAAGGTCCATCATAATCAACATGACATCTTGACATTTTTGACAAGGCCATAAGTTTTTCAACTTTACTTTTATAGGCCCTTTGTTTAAAGAAATCGTCATCGAGAGATGCCATTAGAATACAATTATGGGACAAATAGAAGAAGGTAGAATCAAAGGGTTTTAGGGATGAGAAATGAAGAATCAAATAGGTAGGGGTGTAAAGGTGAATATTTTTGTGTTTTGTTTTATAAAAATATGGATAAAAGATGGTAAATATACAATGGATGTATATCCAGATTCACTAATACGCAAAAATCGTTTAAGATAAGCGCACAACCTCCCCGGCAGCGGCGCCAAATTTTGATTCGCCTCAAATGGTCAGAAAATTATTGATCAGCCACTTGTGAATGGCCAACTGTAATAGTCAAACAGCTGAGGCAAATGCTTCCGTGAAATACAGTGTTTTCCCGGGTCGTAATGTCCCAACGAGGTGTGCGATGTGTTATTAAAAACGAATATGTGATCGAGTGAATGTGAACATGGATATGACTAAGTGTTTGTGTGTGATTACACTAGGGTTTTATAACTTAAATAAACTATTTAGAACGATTACGTGAAACCTAAATATCTAATACGTATAAACGTACACCAATTTAAAATCAGACGCGACTGCGTACTGAGAAAAAGGTGAGTTTTAAGAAAAATAGACTAAAGGTGTTAAAAATGAAAATTCTATAAACTTAAACTTAAAATAAAATTAAATTGAAAAGAAAACTATTTTTAAGATTATTTTATTATTTATTATTAATTATTTAATTAAAAACTATTTAACTATTTAATTAAAATTAACTTAAATAAAACTAAAAATAATAAACACTACAAATTAAACTAAAAATTTATAAAAATAATTTCTAAAACTTAAAATGAACTTGAAGAAAGTATAAAAAATAAAAATAAATGTTTTTTGTCTTTTTATAGATTTTTTATTAATTAAAAACTATTTATATTAATTATACTAATTAAATTATTTTAAATTACAAATAATACTAAACTAACTTAGAAAATTATGAAAAAATTTATAAAACTATTTTATAACTTATAAAAGCTATAAAAAATATAAAATCTAGGTGTTGCTATATAAAAAGTAATTATGCTATTTATAACTTACTTATGAATTAATTATTAATAAAACTATTATTAATTCTAATAAATACTAAATTACAAAATAAAAATCTGAGAAAATTATTTAAATTATTTTAACCTAAAAGTAAATTAATAAAAATATAAAAACACAACTTACTTAATAAAAATCTAAAAATGAAAATTAAAATTAAATTAAATTAAATAGAAACTATCACTTATTTTTATGTTGTCTTTTCTTGATTTTTCTTTTACAAAACTAAATTATACTTAAAAATAAACAACTTTAATAAAGACAACTATTTTATAGCTTATTAATAAGCACTGTGGAAGCTTATTACTTCCACAGTTGACTTTTGTTGACTAAAAAGGCTAATAAGCTCAAATGAGCTTATGTGGGACCCACTATGGATAAATCTGGTCCTAATAAGTACTTTGGACTTGTCTAAGCTGAAAATGGCCAAATAAGCTCAGTAGATAAACTGATAAGCCATATTAAGCTATTCCAAAAACTTAAAAG
Source organism: Artemisia argyi (assembly GCA_030686995.1). NCBI lineage: Eukaryota > Viridiplantae > Streptophyta > Magnoliopsida > Asterales > Asteraceae > Artemisia > Artemisia argyi. Next base: position 90,806,768 of record CM060700.1, on the reverse strand, counting down.
CAACACAGAATGGGACAAAGTATGAGGCCTGATTGGGTCCACTAGGTTAGAAGTCAAACAAAAGGTCAAATACTACTCCCTGGTAGGAGGGGGTTGGGAGGAACTAATTAGAAGGTGTGGGGCCCACTGATTGGGTCACAAATCACCACCAAAGTGGTGGTGATGGGTGAGTCTGCTGATGTGCAGGGGAGATGTTCTCCCTGCAGTTATGTTAGGGAGTGAGTGGGGCCCAGTACAAAATTTGCTAAAATATAAGCTATGTGGAATTCAAAAGATGAGATGGTAGACTATAACTAGGAACAAGTTTCAGCTCCTAAAACCTTCTCCTAAATTCTAAACAAATCCTTGAAGATTTGAGAAAATCTGAGAGAAGCAATTTGACTTTTTAGTCTGAACTACTTAGTTTGATTATTTTGGATTTCTAGTGATCTCTACTGATTAATATAGTTGTAATAAGCTATGATGAAGCTAAATTAACATAAACCTACAACTAACAAGCTAAATTAATGGTTTTGTGGATCACAAATCCCTCACAGTTAACTGTGAGGGTTGATCAATGAAGATTTTGACTTTTTAATGTTTAAGATCTGAGTTTTAAACCACTTATGACCTACAAATACCTAACTAAGCATGTAAGAACCAAGAACAACAGATGAAACTTAGAACCTAGGGGTGAAATACCCTAATCCGAACACCCCTACTAAACCTGTTATGAAAGTTTTGTGAAGCAGATTCACAACTTAAACCTTAAATATGATTTCTAAGTTTATTCCAACACTAAATTAGTACAAATGAACTGAAATTACTACTAAATTACTTAAGCTACAGTAGGTTACAAAAATTTATGAAAAAGGCTTACAGTGGAATCCAAACTGAGAACAAGGTACATATGCCAATAGAACCCAACCTATAGCTTCCCATAAAGCTCTAAAACCATTGCCATCCAACATATGCAATGCTCCTTGCTTGGTTCTTCATTGAAACTGATTTTTGATTTTCTTTCTATTTTAAATGAATTTTTCTTATTTTCTTAGAACTTGAATGATACTGAATGAAAACTTTGGAAACTTAAGCAAACTCAAAAGTGAACTTAATGAAGTTTAAAGGAACACTTGAAACAACAGATTCAACAATGTTTAAGTAATATGTCAAATTACTTAAAAATTGCCAAGTACGAATTTAATGAACAAGAACACAATTAAAGGTTTTATAAAGTTTGTATTACACTAAATTAACTTAATACAACTGCTTAAATTGAAAATTACAATAAAAATGACAAGTTATACTACCTACGACTAATTTAAACTATGACTACACTAATACTACATCTCCTCAGCTTTTTCTTCCATTTGTAGAGACTTCTGAGGTTAGTGGGACCCACCTTGACCTTTCCCACCAATTCCTAGCCATTGATTGTGTCTGAGCAATCCAAGCTGTTTAAAAATCTCATTTCGTGCCAAAAAGTCATGGGACAGTTGTGGGTTACGTACGAGGGTTTTAAGGGCATTTATTGGTCCTTGGTTTGTTGTGGAGGTGGAGGTGTGAGGTGGAAAGGCAGAGGTCAAGTGGTGATGGGCTGAGGTGGAGATAGCAGGGCATGTGGGGGTGAGGTGGAAGGAGATGAATAGTGGGGCGGTTTTGTGTGGGGTTTGACCGTTTGACCGGGTAATAATATAAACGGGGTGTGGACTGGGCTTGGGATTGGGCTGGAAAAGAATGGAAGGGGTGGGCTTGGTGTGTTTGGGTTTAGTTTGGTTTTGGGTTTAATAATATAAGGGTCCGTTTGTATTAGTAACTTAAAAGGACCAATTTTGTAATTGGTGCAAAGTTGAGGGGCTGTTATTGCAATTCTCCCAAAGTTCTCAAAAGGACTAAACCTGCCAAGCTTGAATAGTATAAGGGTATTTTTGATGTTTTTCATTTTTTTAAATACCGGGGACTATTTTTGCTAAACTATGTAACTTCAGGGACTATTTATGTAATTTTCTGATTTTGAAGGGTTAAACCTGTAAATATCAAACAGTTAACACAAAGGACCAATTATGTTTTTAAGAATAGTATAAGGTTTATTTTGATTATTTTCTTATTTTTAAAACCTTAGGGACTAATTTTGACACTTTTCAAACTTGAGGGACCAAAGTTGTAACTTTGTGAATTATAACTTCAAAGGACTTTTCCTTACAACTTATGAATCCCAAGGACCTAAAATGATATTTGTACAAGTTTTTAGTAACCAGGGACTAGTTTTGCCAATTTGTCAAAGTTTAGGGACTGAAACTGTAAATTAAGTATATTTTGTATGTTTTTCATCAGTTTTCATCCCTTTTGCACTTATAACACCTAAAAACACATTTTGATGATATTTCCTGTATTATGAGGCAAATCTGTATGTTTTCATATGTTTTTGAAGTCTAAATGTGATAGAAATGATGAGTATTTAGACACTCATCAGCGAGCAGAGGACAACCTAGTCAAGATGGTGAACCTAGAGCTGATGAAGACATGCAGTCTCACTTTCCAATTCATCTTGGTTGTACTAAGATGAATTGAGAGAGGAAGCAGACTAGATGATGAAAGGATTTGAAGATCGTGCCAGAGATTCACATTACTCCATGACATTCCAAGAAGAACTGCAGAAGGCTTGATGAACCATACTCAAGTTCACGATTTTGTTTCACTCCCAGATTGATGGACAAACGAAGACAGATTACCCGGACTTGAAGAGATTGGAGATCATATATTTTGAATGGACGGATATTGAAGCAAACCTTCGTGTTTGGATGAATTGACTCAATTATGTTTCATTATCTGGTAATAAGATCCTTTGAATGGTTTAGGTCCTCTAGTAGCATCTCAGTTCCGTGTTCATGCTGCGTATTTTTGATGATAGTTTTGTTTTGGGAGTTTTGACGAATTGTGGAAGATCTGATGCTTTTGGACGATGCACCTTACTTCTGCTAGACATTATGGGAATCCGTTACTCTTATGAGTAGTTTTGTCTTCCTCCTGGTTATGACGTTTGATTTTGTTGACCTCTGGGACTATAGAAATACTAGGTGGATTAAGATAGGTTGTCTTGTCACGACTCGAGATAAAGTATGACCATCATGAGGGCATATTTATGTGGTGCTAGTATTATGACGCCTGATCAACGTGATAATACTTACACCATATACCGTGTACTTATTGTTGGCATAGGATATCTTGAGGAGTACATGAGAAGCTTAGAATTTGATCTCTGATGAAGATTATCCGCGATTAGTGAGACTTTAGGTTTGGACTCTCGATTTGCATTCTGTTGACCTCGGTATATCTGTTACAAATCTTATGCTCCTGGTATAGCTCTATACTGTTTGATACAGTTATTCGATCTAAATTTTGTTCATATCCCATGTATTAGTTCGAGAAGATTCATCTATCATCCATTATATGTTGCATTGCCTTTTTGATCAGATTCAACCTGATTTCACTTTTCTAAAGAAATCGAAGCTACCTTTGATCGACAAAATCGTGTCATGAGAAACTAGTCGTTACGTTTTCGTTCACCGTCCATTATGTTTCCATTTCGTTTACCTTTCAAATTTTGAGGACGAAATTTTTTTTCTTTTAGAGGGGAAGAATTGTAAAACCCAGAATTTCAAAATATGTAAAAATGACCAAAATGCCCCTAATGCTTAAAAATTTCATTATAACACTTATATAAACACCAAATAAATCCCAAACACTTTGATATTTAGCAACATATGATCAATATTATTTTTGTATGAACATTTGCAATATTTTGACTCTCATAAAAATGTATGGCACGCCTAAAGAAGTATTACGGGTCCAAAATTATTTAAAAACTTGTACATGACTTTTTAAATAATTTACTTAGGATATTTTAAGAAATATTGAAAATTTTTGATTTTGTCTCCCCTTAACCCTTGAAGCTCGGCCAAAACCACCCCATATCACCCGTATAATTATTCCCATTTATTTCATAATATTTCATACCAAAATAAAACCCTAAATCACCATAGAAACTCAAACCGGCAGCATAAAACTTTCCAGAGGGTTTACTATTTTTCTTGGGATACTTCTAAAGTTTAGAAGGTGGGAAAAATAGTGGTGGAGGTTGTGGAGTGATCGGAGGTTTCGTGGGCAATTGTTTTGTGTCATTTATTGTAGTCGAGAAGCAATAATTCATTCCTCCTTGTTCCATTCGATCCAAAGCTTTTGGGTGTTTCTTTATCCCTCTTCTTATCATATATTATCTGTGTAAAATGATAAAAATGATCCATGCATGATTTATAATGCTATACGAATTAAATAAAACAAAACCCTATAATTAAGCAAAAAAACTCTAAATCGGCCTATATAAATTTCTGGTGGCTCGACTTGATTTTTGTACCATGTATATCTGTATATTCGACATATATAAAATGAGATTACATTTATTTGAAGCTTGGAAAAATTGTTTTGAATTGTTTTTGTTTGATCCAATTGGAATAAATAAAAAAAGGGTGTGAAATAATTAGGGTTAGGGTTTGTTTTAGGGTTTTGGATGTTGTAATTAATGATTAATGAAGGTGTAATGATGATTTGATGTGTTGGAAAAATTAGGGTTTGGAATTGAGATTTTTATTAAAAACAGTACGGAATTAAATAAATAAAAGGGGGTGTTTTGTAATTCTATAAACTTTGGGGTTATTTTTGAAAATCATATTAGACCAGAGGAGAAATATAGAAAATATTATATGAGGGTGTTAAGTGTTAATTTTGTAATTAGAATGGTTAAATGTTAATTATGGAATTAATTATGCACGATTTGAAATTAATTAAAATGGAGGGGTGTGTTTTGTAAATTCTGGTATTTTTGGGTGATTCGTACATATTTAATCATGAGGGGTAAATTGTGTAATTTCTGGAAATTAAGGGGCTAATGTGTTTAAATGATTTAATAATGGATTAAAGTGTAAATAATAAATAATAAAGATTTAAAATGGAAATTTTATAAAGAGTTGTTTTGTATAAATATGATATTAAGGGATCAAATGTGTACTTTTGATAATCAATGGTTAAATGTTTTAATTGGAATTTAATATGGTTATATATGTAATTTAAATATTTATAAGGACTTATTTGTAATTAATGTAACTTAAGGGTTTAAATTGTAACATTTGTAAACTTGAGGTATTGAATGGTAAATATTATTAACTCATGGATTAAATGGTATAAAATATGGAGAATTGCTATATTCAGACTTTAAACCTTGAACTTTGGCATATTTGTATAATAAACCCTAAAATAGGGGAAGTTGTCATATTAAACCCTAATCTTGCAAATTGACATTTTGAACACTTAACTTATCCAAACATTAATTATAATTATGAAGGGATAATATGACTGATTATGGAAACCTGCTAAATATGGAAACCTGCTAATTATGGAAAGTTGCTAGTTTTGGAAAGTTACCTAAAATGGAAAGATAACCTAAAAGGGAGTAATCTGATTTGAAATAAACTAGTAAATAATTCTCAGGTTCTAATTCGTCTAGGTTCTGTGATGGAGGAGTGGTCCCTATTCTTGTTTGATCTTTCTTGTGTCTTCTTTGTCGTCTGGTTGAGGTACAGATATCCTGACATTGTCTCTTAAGGTTTCTCATGATTCATACACATATTTCGATATTAGCTTTTCTTATGATTCATGATCCGTTCCATTGCCACTATTAAGATTTCTGAACTTTATCCGCCTGCTATCCTTGGTTCATTTGACAGTATAATTTCGTATGAAGACCATTTAAAATATATATAACCTGATGATTTTTGAGAAAAACAACTTTTGAAATGATTTATGTGGTTACGATACGATGCCAGTTTTATACAAAGGTTTTATGACTTTTATGAAATGTGTTTTTTAAGAAATACTTTTACGATAAAAAGGTTTTAAATAATTTTCTAAAGTCCTTAATCTGATTTATTCTCTAAGATTTCTCATGACTTTCTTTAACATCTTTTGATTATTTAACTTCAAATTTTGAACCTTTGCCCCTTTTGCTATTATGAACCTTTGATTTGAACCTCATGATATGAGTCTTTGATTTGGACCTTTGACATGAACCACTGCTATGATCCCTTTGTATGATCCATATTGGATCGAGCTATTTCTGTTATGATTTGCTTTGATATTTGTTGTATGCTATATTCCATTTCTTACAGCATTCCTATGCCCTTATGTGCTGCCCATTATTTGATTAAATTGTAGCCAGTCATGAGGAGTCCATGGCCTTGCCACTGATGCATCAGTGGTATTGACACTACCTGTGGAGGTGGGTTTTTGTTGACAGTGTTCCCGATTATACTATAGCATCAAGGCCATTATTATTATTGTATGTATGCTTAGCCTAGAGCTTGGCATATGTATATTTGTTTTTATAAGGAGCGTATGGATGCATCCTAGGTACTTTGTTTCATTTTGAATTTGGTGAATGGGTATGTGTGTTCAATACACTCCATTTCACATTTGGTACCTCGAGCTAGCTACTCTATGTACAATTTGATATATGATTGTTGGGCATTTCTGTTACTTCTACTATATATATATATATATATATATATATATATATATATATATATATATATATATATATATATATATATATATGTGATCCTTGTTGTTCTAACTTATTTATTGTTATTGACTTATACTTTCCATAGTTCATTTGCTTACACTTATGATTCGTTCCATCTTCCTTTGATTCATTTGATATTCCTTATACGTATTCCCTTTGATCATATTCTGTTGATTCTATCATATGTTCCATATTCTTTGATATTCGTCTCAACAGGTTTGCTTGGATACATTTTGGATTCACTTTCGTTTCCCTTTTGTTATTAGCTTTTGCTTGTTTATATCTGTTCCCTGGGCTTTTTAAGCTTAGCCGCATTTCTTTTCTTGTGGCAGGTTATTTTGAAGGAAGCTGGGTTTGAGGGAAGAGTGCTTAGGAGCTTTTAGTGGACTACACGGTTGATAGCTCCCCATGGATTAGAGATGGACTTAGGGATTCCTCTTTTGGTTCTTAGTTTGTAATTAGTTTGGAAGCTGTTATGCTTAGTTTTAGCACTTTATCATTTATTAGATTTGCTTTGTAACCCTTGTATAATTTAATGTATTCCGCTCGCTTATGTTCTGATTTGACCCCGTAATGTTACACTTTAGCCCTTATTGGGTTGGGGTGTTACAAATTAAATGTTCGGGTTAATAAAGAAACAATGTAGGAATGTTTTTAAGTGATTGGAGAGATTTTTGGTGAGGTTTTTAGTGATGGTTGTGTGGGTTCATCGTTCACAGGAAGGAAGGAGCAGGACAATATATTTTTCCTAATTTATGTTCTGGGTGTGTGTTTGTTTTAGGATGTAGTAGGAGCCAAAATAATAAGGTAGTGTTTGTTTGAGCATATTGTAGGAGCTAATAATATTAGGGAGTGTTTGGTTTTTGGTTTTGATGGAGAAGTAAAAAATATAAAAGGGTGTTGGCTAACTATATGTATTTATTTTTCTAAAAATTTACATTACATTACTTTGTGGTAAAACACTTAATTAAAATGTTATAAAGTTTGAATATACTATTTTGACAATGTTTCGGCTAAAACGCGGGAAAATTTAGGAAACACTAAAATAGAAATAATTAAGCTCTCAAAGCTAAAATATGGAATAGTTGATTTCTTAAATGATTTAACAAATAAATATCCAGGGCACACGGAATTAGTTAAAAATGATAATTTTCGATAAAACGATTATAAACAAAAATAATGAATTCCATAAAAATTAGTAATAGAATAAGAGGTTGGTTCACTTTGTTAAAACCTTAAAACGTAAATTTAAATTGCGTAAAACGTAAAGGTGCAAGGTTTACGTAAAACTGGAAAAATTGAAAAGTGACTTTTAAAATAGGATTGTAAGGAAACAATGATGCATAAAAAGTGTAGAATGGACGTAGTCTAGTCACGGTTGAATTAATTGAATGTGTTATGACAAAACGCAGATAACTTCCGACGAAGTTAATTATTTAAAAATAGAATATTTAATAAACACTAGTACAAAAACTGGTATTCGGCACACATAGCGTTTTTTGAACTGTCACATGGTAACATATTTACGTGACTAAATGTACTAGAATAAGATAAACACCCACACTTGATCCGACTTGTGTGACCATTTCGGAATTTTTTTGTCACACATTTGAATATTTATGTAACTAGAGGTAACTGGGAAAAAAATGGGATTATTTAGTCACTTATAATTTGGGATGTGTGACAGATACAAATGAGTTTGAGACATTAGTCACACTATATATATACGTATGTGACAAATGTATGTCACACAATTGAACAATGTGACCAAAATAGATATATGGTCACATGAAGTAGTTGTGTATGTGGCTAAATTATATAGTCAAGTTTGTCACACATTATTTAAATGTGACTGCTATTCTTTGCTGAATATTTAGCCACAAATGAATTTGAAATGTGTGACAACTGAAAAGTAAGTTTGAAGCGTTAGCCACGATATGTATTTAAAAGTGACAAATATATATGTCACACACTTGAAGAGTGTGACCAAATGTCATATATGGTCACACTAAAGCATAGAAACATGATTAAGTTAATATGTGTGTCTAAAGTTTAGTGTGTGTTTGCTTGCCAAATCCTAATGTGTATAGTCACACTTAATTGAAGCACGATCATGTGACTATAGGCTTTACAAAAAAAAAAAAAAAAAATAGTCACATTGTACCTATAGGCTTTACAATAATCACACCATATCAGAAATGTGTATCTAAATGATGTTTATGGCCACATTATAAGGGTATTATATGTGACCAATACATTCAAAATAGTCACATTGTGAAATATTAATGTGACTATTATTTATAGCAAAATGTGAAGTCAGTCATCATTAACATTGATAGATATTAGTTACATTGAGTTTTTGGCTCTTTCATACATTTTGAAGATTTCATTATCTGAGTATCGCTTTAATTGAACAAGCTTCCAACCCTTCATATTGTTTAGATAGTACTCATAGTACTTCCTATTTTGCTTAACTGTTGGACGACTGAGGACTTTTCTCTTCTTTCTTTGATTGTGATAAAATTTCATCCTTTCAGCTTCATAATTCCTCTTCCATTCATCTTTTTGTTCTTGAGTGTACTCTTGCACTTCTTCTTTTATATGTTTCATTAGTGCAATATCAGCATCACCTTTAATCCTTTCTTCATCCCAAGAATCCAAGAGTGCTTTTGTTTTGGCCCCATCTTCAGTGTGTTTCCTTCTTTGTTCAAGTACCATCTGATTGTCCTCTACAAACTCAGCAGCCAATTTTCTTGCAGCAGCTTCATCTACTTCAAGTTGCTTGTGCTTGGGCCAGTACTCAAAAGGATGATCCTTTAAAGGATCATGCTTAGGCTCTTCAACCATAATACCTTTGCCTTTGCCCTTATAACTTGGCTCTTTTACACTCTTTTTGATTGGTTGAGTTGGTTCTCTAATCACCACACCTTTGACAGGTACTCTTGGTTGTTGTAGTGGTGGTTGTGATTGTTCTGTTGGTAGTGGTGATTGTGGCACTGCTTGTTTAAATTGTGTCTTCAATAGAATCATTTCTTCGGCCAAAGTTTCATCATCATCACTAGCAACAGGAACATTTTCCTCAGCAGTAGTATCCTCCTTGGCTATTTCTGCACTTGCACCAGCAGTAGAATCTTCCATGCCTTTGATTACTGCATCCATAACAACCTCATTACCTTGATTATCAGCAACCACTTACCCATCATCATTCTCACCAGAATCCACATCCATATGCACACCAATGTCATCACCAACAGCAGCACTATCAACATTTTCCATAGCTTCCCCTGAATCCTTAGTTTCTGTAGGATCGAAACATGTGTTGATTATTGCGATTCAGGTGGTCTTGGGTTATGATGGAAGAGTATGTTGGCCATTGTTGAGTTAGAGAGAGAAAGTAAAATAGAGAGGGGAAGTTCTAGTGAGAGAAACACACTAGTTGTGTGTATGAATTAATGAATAACCAACCTTCTTCCTTGAATGGAAGAGGGTATATATACACTTACATAATGATGCCCCATGAAACGGGCTGTGGAGTGAGCTGACAGTGGGTAAAGACCTGACCCACTCCACGAATACAATTTACAATTAATAACTAACTAACTAAATATTAAACTAACTACGAGCTATCATAATGCTATTACATCATTCGAGTGACCGAGTATTCCATAGGAATATTTGTATTCCTAACAATCTCCCCCTAAGCGAGGTCACCTTAGAAATTAAGTTCTTGTTCTTTAAGCATTCTTTGGATCTTGTAGCTCGTAGGTTCTGATTCTTCACTTTTGACTCGCTTTGTACATCAAGTAATGATTTTGTGATCCATGTTCCTTTGAAATGTGTGATCTTTGAGCATTCTTTGAGATCATCAACCACTGTAAATCTCCAAGCTCATCATCCTTAGTCGTATTGCCTTCATGTTATGTAGTGACTTTTGGACCATCATGCTCACACCCTTCTGGATCAGGAGACTTTTCATCAGAGTTGCTGAAACGTTGTTGGTAGTCTCTCAACATTTTTTGTAGTGAGTCTCTCATCATTCATGATCTTCATTGATAGTGATTAGGATGTGTGAGCATGAGGTGTGGATTGACACGATTCTGCTGGAGTTGGGTATCACCGTCACCATCTTTATATGTTCCTAAAATAAAACAGTTAGCAATAAAGATAGAGAACGAATATGGCTTTGTCATTCATTCTACGAGGACAGACTACCCTCCGGTTCTGTGAGAACCGACCTGTGATCAGGTAGAGTTTCTGTTAAAGAAGAATCTCCTAGACAGGAATTTCCAGCTAGAGTAATAAATCTTCCAAAGAATCCACTTCGGAATCTTCATACTAAACATGTTCTCATACCGGAACATCTCAAAGCAGACAACACGATAGAGTGAATCTGTGAATTGATATTCACTGATTGATGAGAAATTGATTTATAGAAATCACTCGCGTGTCATATAATAAACATTTTTGAGACACGACGAGAGTTTTATACTTTGAATCACATTTCCATCAAAAATACTTTTTTTTGAAAGATTATACACAATCAATGTGCTCGAAAATTAGTTTGTGAGCACATTGAAAGGTTTTTGCAAAAGTATCCGTCAATCCATTTCCTAGAACAAGATTGATTCAATGTTGAATCGCCCCATCGTTGCTTTCCAGTTGTCACTTGATCATTGATCCAAAATAGATCTCACATGTCACCTACCAAGAGCTTGAATGATGTTCGCTCTAGAAGGATTTCCATCTTCATCGTGAATATTTTCATATCACTCGGATGTTCTGGCAATACCACAAGGATAATGCGTAGGACTCTAAATATTTTATCTTACTTTCCACATTGTGTGAAACAATAAGCATATTGGAAGTGTGTCCTAGTGAGATTTATGGATGATCTCTTTGGCTCTAGACTCAATAGTGCATTTTGATCCACTCCTGGAGACTGGGGAGGCGTCTCCTGTTTAGGTATCAACATAGCTCGCAATGAGCGGTTGATAAATTGCACAGGGTTCCCCGTGAGTATGAAACAAGCTCTTTTAAGAGAACTTGAGTAGTTGGGAAGTTTAGCGCAGCGCGTCACTGGGTCCATGACGTCTTGTCTTCAATACCAGTGTTACCTTAGTAACCACTAGTAGCATATGAAGTTGAACCCGGTTTCTGCCCTAAGGTTGAATATTTGGAGGGTTATTTCTTTTGACCATTTTCACATTTCAATTCTTTTTCATTCTTCAACCCCTTTAGTGCTTACCTCAACTTCATCATTAGAACCTTGTTAGGTTTGTTCCAGTCCTAGCTCTATCTCAGTCCGCACTCTTCCCTTTCTCACTTTTCTCCTTTTTTAATCATTCCTAAGGACTTCTAATCTATCTATGGATTGTCCCTGGGAAGATCCTTCCAGTTCTGGTGGATCATGGGAACTCATACCTAAGGACTTCTAATCATTTCTACTATTCACTATTACTATTCACTCCCGAAATTTTTATTACATATTCTCGTAAGTTAAACTAGTTTAATGATAATCCGAGAGTTTGACACTCGTCGGATCATTTCTGCAAAACTCACGAAACCGTGTCCGAGATTTACTTTTAGGTTTAAACGTCATTCGAGCATCCCGATATGTCCATAAAACACTATAAACAATAGAAATATGAATTTCTCTCATTTTACGACAATTCCAAAAGTTTTGAAATTTTACGTTTTCTAGTTCAGCGTTTTACGCGAATTACGCGTTTTAAACCTATGTTTCCAGCGTTATCAGCATTTTTGCGATCCATTAAACTTATCACTCATTTTTATAAGATAATAATGAGTATATTGATGAGTTTAATCATTCCTATATGTTTCGTATTTTTACGATACCCGATTTTACGTTTCATGAATTAAATACTTACCGTTAGCAATTTACGGGACTAAAATGACTCCGTAAAGGCAGGATAAAAATAGTCACATTGTGAAATATTAATGTGACTATTATTTATAGCCAAATGTGAAGTCAGTCATCATTAACATTGATAGATATTAGTTACATTGAGTTTTTGGCTCTTTCATACATTTTGAAGATTTCATCATCTGAGTATCGCTCTAATTGAACAAGCTTCCAACTCTTCATATTATTTAGATAGTACTCATAGTACTTCCCATTTTGCTTAACTGTTGGACGACTGAGCACTTTTCTCTTCTTTCTTTGATTGAGATAAAATTTCATCCTTTCAGCTTCATAATTCCTCTTCCATTCATCTTTTTGTTCTTGAGTGTACTCTTGCACTTCTTCTTTTATATGTTTCATCAGTGCAATATCAACATCACCTTTAATCCTTTCTTCATCCCAAGAATCCAAGAGTGCTTTTGTTTTGGCCTCATCTTCAGTGTGTTTCCTTCTTTGCTCAAGTACCATCTGATTGTCCTCTACAAACTCAGCAGCCAATTTTCTTGCAGCAACTTCATCTACTTCAAGTTGCTTGTGTTTGGGCCAGTACTCAAAAGGAAGATCCTTTAAAGGATCATGCTTAGGCTCTTCAACCATAATACCTTTGCCTTTGCCCTTATAACTTGGCTCTTTTACACTCTTTTTGATTGGTTGAGTTGGTTCTCTAATCACCACACCTTTGACAGGTACTCTTGGTTGTTGTAGTGGTGGTTGTGATTGTTCTGTTGGTAGTGGTGATTTTGGCACTGCTTGTTTAAATTGTGTCTTCAATAGAATCATTTCTTCGGCCAAAGTTTCATCATCATCACTAGCAACAGGAACATTTTCCTCAGCAGTAGTATCCTCCTTGGCCATTTCTGCACTTGCACCAGCAGTAGAATCTCCCATGCCTTTGATTACTGCTTCCATAACAACCTCATTACCTTTATTATCAGCAACCACTTACCCATCATCATTCCCACATCCATATGCACACCAATGTCATCACCAACAACAGCACTATCAACATTTTCCATAGCTTCCCCTGAATCCTTAGTTTCTGTAGGATCGAAACATGTGTTGATTATTGTGATTCGGGTGGTCTTGGGTTATGATGGAAGAGTATGTTGGCCATTGTTGAGTTAGAGAGAGAAAGTAAAATAGAGAGGGGAAGTTCTAGTGAGAGAAACACACTAGTTGTGTGTATGAATTAATGAATAACCAACCTTCTCCCTTGAATGGAAGAGGGTATATATACACTTACATAATGATGCCCCATGAAACGGGCTGTGGAGTGAGCTGACAGTGGGTTAAGACCTGACCTACTCCACGAATACAATTTACAATTAATAACTAACTAACTAAATATTAAACTAACTACGAGCTATCATAATGCTATTACATGATTCGGGTGACCGAGTATTCCATAGGAATATTTGTATTCCTAACAATCTCCCCCTAAGCGAGGTCACCTTAGAAATTATGTTCTTGTTCTTTATGCATTCTTTGGATCTTGTAGCTCGTAGGTTCTGATTCTTCATTTTTGACTCGCTTTGTACATCAAGTAATGATTTTGTGATCCATGCTCCTTTGAAATGTGTAATCTTTGAGCATTCTTTGAGATCATCAACCACTGTAAATCTCCAAGCTCATCATCCTTAGTCGTATTGCCTTCATGTTATGTAGTGACTTTTGGACCATCATGCTCACACCCTTCTGGATCAGGAGACTTTTCATCAGAGTTGCTGAAACGTTGTTGGTAGTCTCTCAACATTTTTTGTAGTGAGTCTCTCATCATTCATGATCTTCATTGATAGTGATTAGGATGTGTGAGCATGAGGTGTGGATTGACACGATTCAGCTGGAGTTGGGTATCACCGTCACCATCTTTATATGTTCCTGAAATAAAACAGTTAGCAATAAAGATAGAGAACGAATATGGCTTTGTCATTCATTCTACGAGGACAGACTACCCTCCGGTTCTGTGAGAACCGACCTGTGATCAGGTAGAGTTTCTGTTAAAGAAGAATCTCCTAGACAGGAATTTCCAGCTAGTAGTAAAAAATCTTCCAAAGAATCCACTTCGGAATCTTCATACTAAGCATGTTCTCATACCGGAACATCTCAAAGTAGACAACACGATAGAGTGAATCTGTGAATTGATATTCACTGATTGATGAGAAATTGATTTATAGAAATCACTCGCGTGTCATATAATAAACATTTTTGAGACACGACGAGAGTTTTATACTTTGAATCACATTTCCATAAAAAATACTTTTGTTTGAAAGATTATACACAATCAATGTGCTCGACAGTTAGTTTGTGAGCACATTGACAGGTTTTTGCAAAAGTATCCGTCAATCCATTTCTTGGAACAAGATTGATTCAATGTTGAATCGCCCCAACGTTGCTTTCCAGTTGTCACTTGATCATTGATCCAAAATAGATCTCACATGTCACCTACCAAGAGCTTGAATGATGTTCGCTCTAGAAGGATTTCCATCTTCATCGTGAATATTTTCATATCACTCGGATGTTCTGGCAATACCACAAGGATAATGCGTAGGACTCTAAATATTTTATCTTACTTTCCACATTGTGTGAAACAGTAAGCATATTGGAAGTGTGTCCTAGTGAGATTTATGGATGATCTCTTTGGCTCTAGACTCAATAGTGCATTTTGATCCACTCCTGGAGACTGGGGAGGCGTCTCCTGTTTAGGTATCAACATAGCTCGCAATGAGCGGTTGATAAATTGCACAGGGTTCCCCGTGAGTATGAAACAAGCTCTTTTAAGAGAACTTGAGTAGTTGGGAAGTTTAGCGCAGCGCGTCACTGGGTCCATGACGTCTTGTCTTCAATACCAGTGTTACCTTAGTAACCACTAGTAGCATATGAAGTTGAACCCGGTTTCTGCCCTAAGGTTGAATATTTGGAGGGTTATTTCTTTTGACCATTTTCACATTTCAATTCTTTTTCATTCTTCAACCCCTTTAGTGCTTACCTCAACTTCATCATTAGAACCTTGTTACGTTTTCTAGTTCAGCGTTTTACGCGAATTACGTGTTTTAAACCTATGTTTCCAGCGTTATCAGCATTTTTGCGATCCATTAAACTTATCACTCATTTTTATAAGATAATAATGAGTATATTGATGAGTTTAATCAATCCTATAAGTTTCGTATTTTTACGATACCCGGTTTTACGTTTAATGAATTAAATACTTACCGTTAGCAATTTACGGGACTAAAATGACTCCGTAAAGGCAAGATAAAAATACAAAACTATTAACCTCCTTACTATTGACCTAGGTGGTGTTTTTTGCTAGTCACCATGAAAGATGGCTTAATCTTAACCATTAATCTCTAGGATGTTTACAAGTGTAAACTTAACCATGGTTAAATTCTAACCCAACATATTGTTAACTATTTTTCTCATCCTATAAATAGCCAACTAAACATACATAATTCCTTGCACCCTCCTCTCTTTATCTATCAAAGTCCTAAAACCCTAAGGCACTTTTCTTATATTTTGTAAGAAAGTTAACTAGTTTTTGAAAGAAAACTAGTGTTTGATCTTCAATCTTGGAAATTTTCTAAGAAAAGTTGTTATAACTTTAAAGTCTCCAAAAAGACGTGTCACAACTCGTAATTTCTGGTCATTTTCCAAACTTCGACAATCTACTATTCATCATTTACTATTCACCGATTACAATTCATCATTTACTATTCATCATTTTTAAGGTCAATTTGATATTCTGAGAAGCGTTCAAAAATTTTACTATTTACTTAACACTATTCATTTCTGGAAGAAATACACTATTCACGTGCATTACTCATTTCATCGTAAATTTAGTTTACGGGTACTTAAATTCGCGTAACCGTATTGGTTCAGGTGCGAATTCATGCTTTATCATTTGGGACACTTCGTACGGACTAGAAATAGTCTACATATCATCATAATAGCATTTGCATACTATTCCACTCGTAGGATATTTAAATTAATACTTTTGATATATTTGACTTTTACGTATGTTTATTTTTAAAATAAACGTTAAAACGCGACCAATAATGTGACTAACATGTCCGACACTCCTGACTATAATCCCAATATATTTTTATATTAATTTTAATAATATAAAAATTATAATATTAATTTACCCGGTATTTTGGAAACTTATTTATTTCGTATCGTACGCCTAATTTAATTACGACGGTTTTCGTAAATAACTAAACAATAATTTTCCAAATACTCAGTACTTGTACCCAACATATTTTTACAATTTTTACGACTTTATTATGTCCCGGTTAACTCCGTTAAAATTTATTTCTAGTTAACTCGGTACCCGGTATCACCTAAAACAAATAATAACTACACAATAATACACAAAATCTTCTCTTTTTCTTCCACCCCTTATCCTTGCCGTTCCCCCCCCCCCCCCCCCCTTCACCAAACCTCTTACACTTTGAAAAATACTACCAACTCATTAAAACCTTGTCATAGATTGTCTAAACAATAATATATATCATAAAATCTCACTTTTTCATCTCATTTACCAAATCTAACAAGAAGACTTTTTGCTCTCTTTTTCTCTATTTGGTTCACGGCAAACAACAAGAAACAAGGCAAGACACATTATTTTTTTCAAGATCTAGTAACATTTAAGTTTAGTTTGTATACCTTTTTGAGTTTTGAAAGATAAACTCAAGGTTTACTTAAGTATTTCTCATCAAAATCTCCTTAATCTTTCATGTAAGTATATGAATCTCATTTTTATAATTTTACCAAGTTTATACAAGATCCATATGATATATATACTAGATCTACATGTATATGCTATTTATACCACTTTATTTTACAAACTTTTAACTTTGAAAGCCTAGAAAGTGATTATAGTTAGATTCTTGTTAGATCCATTTGGTTTATGATGTTTAAGAACCCATGACACCCTAAGAAGGTGTATGGTAGGATTAGACTAGTTTTGTGGTGATTGAAAGTGGTTGGGTTGAAGTTGGAACAAGTTTGAAACTAGGAAAATGATTTTGGAAAATATATATTTACCTACTGTCACCATTTTTAAAACTTGGGAAACTCAGTAGGTGATGGGTAGATTTTGACCAAAGATTTAGAAAATAATTTTAAAAACGAAACTTTTGGCGAAAGAATGGACTAAAACGAGCTTATAACGAAGGAGATATGATTTTTGTAAATTTAACGACGAAAACTATTTTTCTGAAAAAACTGCATGCTGTTTGACAGTTTTCGACGGGCAAATAGAGACGTTAAACGTAACCTAGAGGAGCCGAGTTATCGAAAATATATTAATACATACTAAAACGAATCCGTGGATATAAAGAACGAGGAAAATGAGCTTAAAACGACCAAGTTATACACGTTTTAAAATCGTCAAAACTATATATATATATATATATATATATATATATATATATATATATATATATATATATATATATATAGTCACTACTAGAAAATAATATAACTACGTACTAAATAATATATTTTCTAGATTTCTTATTCAAGGAGTTTATTTTAACTAACGAAGTACGTACGACTCAAGGTTTATTACGCGACTACTAGACATTATTTTAAGGATTTCAAGACGAGGAATATAACACTAACATTTTTATACGATATATATTACGACAAGTTTTTATAACTCTATTTGGACTTATTTTTCCTAAGTATGGAAAGTATTTTATTTGACAATAACTAGTATTTCCAAGTTACGAGTGGTATAGGTATCATGTGCATGTGCATTCATTTACATCACGACATGATCTAAATTAGATCACGATTATTCATTTAGGTTGCGGCTAGTGTTCGCACCTCATTGTCCCGACTACTTTACCATCATTGTATCATCTTTGTACCATCATTTCGAGGTGAGTCTTCATAGCCCCGTTTTAATTACTTATTTGATTTCAAATCCCACGGGGGAGAATACATTGCACAGTTATTTTTGTACATGCCCAAGTATTAAATTCTGTACATTGCTTAAGTTGCTAGTACTACCACTTCAAGTCCCCTTTATTATCATGGACCGTTAATTATATTGCCAAGCGAGAGTGAATGAATAGATCTATTGAGGGTGACTCCTCCATTCGTGTTTGGGTTGCTCCATAAGGAAAACGAATGCATTTCATGTCTAATATTTGAGTGACTGGTAACCACTCCTTTGGGGCCAATTTTAGTACATCTAGCTTCGGGGTCATGAGCTTAAGAGACAATGTAGCATTTTTGACATTTTTGTCAGTTTACTTTATACTTGTGGTTTATGTACATACGATTTACCTATAAACCTATGATTATTCACCAACTTTATGTTGACCGTTTTCGCAATGTATTTCTCAGGTAACTAAGGCATATTCTCATGGCATGCATGGAGTCATTTTGTGTATCAAGGATGACGCGTCTCATTTTGGATTTCATGCACTTATGAACTATCGTTTGATTGTACTAAATTATTTCCTTAAACCATTCTAAGACTTTTGGGACCCATGTTTTATAACTCTGAATATTTTGAATGAATCAAACGATGTATTTTCAAAACGACACTTTAGGTCGTTCAATATATCCTTGTTTGTGATGCTATGACGGTTACACCCTCAGGCATTCCATTCCGCTGCCATTCAGGTATTTTGGGGGTGTGACAGATTGGCATCAGAGCTAAGGTTATAGCGAACTAGGATGTATCATGGACCCTAGACTATAACCACATCATCATAGCATCTCATCATTTCATCATAGGTGCATATTCATTATACATGTTGTTTCATGCACACACTGTGCGAGTTATTTATACCCATACTCATATATATATATATATATATATATATATATATATATATATATATATATATATATATATATATATATATATATATGATTATATTGACCTTGTTCACAAGTGACATGTCTTCAGATACTCACGCTATTATCCTTTTATCGGATTTCGACATTGAAGATGCATTGTCATCTTCCACTACCATTGTACTACCAGTTACACTTACGCTGCCATTAGCACCATTGAATTGTTATAGGAACAAGGTTTTCCTATCATTCAACCTATACATAGAATGCCGTTTGGTAGAGTATTCAGACTTAATTTTAATGGACTTATTAGGATGCTTATTGCAAGGGAGATAGTATGTTTTCTTTCCTCCACTAGTAGGACGCTTACTACTCAGGTACTACCACCACCGTCAGTTACTTATTTCACTATTGGTCGTCCCATAGTGCGTACTTCAACTTTACCTCTTGGATGCCGCGAGATAGCGCGAAAGAGGGTAGTATTCCATTCACTATTATCACCATCGTCTCCTAACTCATCACTAGGATCTCATCGTCATCAATGTTATTCTTAACCTTTAGAATACCACCATTGTCATTTCCCTTTTACATTTCCACTTGCCATGAATTAGATAACACCTTGCAGAAAATACCAAGACCACGGACTCAAGAGGAACCTCCGCAACACCAGGAAGTCTTTAGACTAGACTTATATCTTTACTAGCTTTTACTATTATCCTAGCCACGAGAGGTGTGGCATAGTTCGAAGAAACTTGTGGTATTTTGATTGTTGTACAACAGAATCACCAAGTGTTGACTCTACCATATGGATATGGTTGTGCTATCTATGATATCGGTCCATGTAGACAAAAAAAAAATTTCATGTGTTATATTCATGAGTTATGAATATGATGGTTTTATTACTTATAGATTCTCATGGTCTCTTATAATTTGATGAAAATAGATTTAAGCAAACCACTTCAAGAATGACGCAAGCCGCTGTTGGACAATTCACTGTCAGGAACATAGCCACCGCCCTAACCAAGGAACTTACTCACGTGGAATTTATGGGTTGTAATCCCCCCTCCTTTAGCGGAACTATAGACACAAAGGAATTTCTCAAATGGTTCGAAGAAATAGAAACAATCTTTCAATGTGGCGACTGCCGTAAGGAAGACAAAGTTAAGTTCGCCACTTGCACTTTTCAGGAGCATGCCCAGAAATGGTGGACTAAGTATGTCCAGGTAGTAGGAGTTGATGCTGCTTACTCACACTCTTGGGAGAAACTAAAAAGGATGATGAGTTTGAAGTTCTGTGTGAAAAGCGAATTACAAGCAATTGAACAGGAAACACTAAACCTTACCATGGTAGGAGATGATGTTGTCAAGTATACTGCTTATTTTTATGATTTTGCTCGACTAGGCTCTGCAATGGATGAACCGGAAAGCAAGAAACTTGAAAGGTACATCGGAGGACTTTCTCCTGAAATTCGTATGTTGGTCAACTCATTGGAACCTGATACCATGCCTACAGCTATCAGAATGGCGATTGAAGCAAAGGAACATATAGCCCGCACCAAGACATCAGGAAACAATAGTGGCAATAAAAGGAAGTGGAACAACAACCAAGGTGAGAATGCCACACAAGGACCATGCAAGAGACAGGGAGTTGCTAAACCCTATGCTGCAGGTCTAAATAAAAAGAATGATTACCTTGGTATTTTACCTAAGTGTGAAGAGTGTCAACATCATCATAACCCAGGCCGTTGCCCGGAACCATGTGGCAACTGTAAGAAGGTTACCCACAAAACCAGGGATTGCAGGTTTCCAATTGTGGGTGATAATCAGAAACCATCAATTACATGTTTTGGCTGTGGTGTAGTGGGACACTTCAAGAGTGAATGCCCAGAGTTGGGAAGCCAGAATTGGAAGAAGAAGTTTATGTTTTAAATATGTAAACCATAGTTGAGCCCTCTAGGGTTGTACTTTCTTTTGGTACTTTCCATAAGTACGTCGGTGTAACCTAGTTATATTAAGCACTTTCCTATCTAATGTAATGACTATCTTTGTTATCTCTGTGATAATCGTAACCTTCGTTTATTCCATTTCCTATTGCAATTTTGCAATTTTCAATCATTTCGCAACATTATACCATTGTCTTATTAGGGATTAAGCCGATTTCGTATTTGACGGATTAGTAGATTATTACCATTCCATAGGATTTACCCATGTATCCAATAAACCATTCAACGAAATTAGTTTCAAACTATTTTACTACCCTATGGGGAAATTGTTTTACCGAATTTCTAAAATGAGCTATTTTGTTACCGTACTATAAACTGATTTTTCCGATATTACACCAAATATTTACTATTATTACGCGAAACAATTTTTATGTTACTTTGAAAAGAAATATCTAGAATACCATTTTTAATAACAATGCGTTGAACACCATTTAAAACTTTTGAGAAAAATAATATTATTTTGACTAAATCAAGCATCGCATCATTAGTCCTCAACTTTACATAGCCTGATCACCTATGTATACTTCAGGAAGGATTATGCCATGAAGGAAATAGTTACTTTTTAAAGTATTGCTAATAACAATCTTCATTTAAAAGCGTTTTAAACAAGTAAACTCTTTTATAAATGTCTCTTTCTGACAAACTCTCCCTGGATACTTACCCCACCTGTCACCCACTTAGCCATTAAGTTGGACTTTCCATTAACTTCTTTAGGAGAGACCTTCGGTATCAAGTACTAGGAGAATTCCTCGATACAAGAAAAACAATAAAAGGATTACGGAACTATTAAACCTAGACTAAGAAAATTTATAATCCAACAACAATCCTAAGATACTAAGAGACCATCCGACTCACCATCTCTGACCTAGTTGTCCAATTTTATTATTCAAATATACTAGCTAGACCGAGTTACAGGATCGAACACATTGTGAAGGTACGCTAAGCAACACTATAGAAATAAACAAAGCCTCCTAACCGATACTGTAGAGTGATTTGATTAAACATGTCCTTATCTAAACGCAAACTTCCCTATAATAAGTTTCACCAAGGATAACTGATTTGACAATAAGGAATATTAGAAAATGTGATAAAGGAAATTAGAAGGAACACCATAAATCAATTACGAACGTTAGTAAGAGAGACCAAGCCCAATAGGCAAAGAATGACACATGTCTTAGCAATCCATTAGAGAAAAACACAAGGAATCAAAGATTGTTACCCATATTCTATCCCCTTAAATGACGCTGAGTTCGAAAGACGTAACGTTGAGGAATTAGTCACAAGATTTATGGTACCTATTACAAGCGTTCCAGATAAAAGTAATCGAATCACCTCAGACTTCTAACAATCATTTTAAGATTTCCTTCAGGACTCCATTTAGATGTAAACACCGCCTATCATCCTCAGACCGATGGTCAGAACGATAGAACGATTCAAACATAGGAAAGTTATACTCAGAGTATGAGTGATTGACTCTAGAAATGGTTGGACTAACCATTTACCACAAATCGGATTCTTTTACAACCATAGTTATCGCGCGAGCATAGAGACTACACCAATTGAGGCACTTTATGGTCGAAGTACCAATTACCCATTTACAGACCGAAATCGGAAAGTTAAATTCACTGGTCTAGAACTAAACTATGGAACAACAAAGGAAATTTCACAAGTCAAGAACCAGTTACAAGCAACGAGAAGCTGGTAGAGGTAGGTTGGTACATGACACACATCATGCGGATTGGGTATCCCTGAACAACAAACCAACTAGATTTAAGTGGGAGAACGAACTAAGTTGAAAGCTTTGCCTTGAAGAGACATGATGCAATTTTGGTAACACGAGAGATTGAACCTCTAGTATATTGGACCATTTAAGATTCATTTTAGAATCGACCAGCTGACATATAAGATTTGAGTTCTGGCAGAGTTCAGCAACATATATTACCCATATTACCTTATAAACCTGAAGAAGCACTGATCATCTATTGATGAACCAAACTCGAAAAAATCCTAACTCACTAGTCTAGTAGGCATTCATGAAATAACCAGAAATTACTTGCAAGTCAAGAATCAATTACAAATTCTATAAGTTGTAAGCCATTAAAATTTCAAGTTGGTAGCCAGATCATGTTGAAAGTTCTGCCTAGTAAAGGCATGATATTATTCGGAAAAATTTGGAAAGTTAAAACCCGATATACACTGGACTACGTAATATTTTAGACAGAATAGGCCTAGTGGCCGTCAGACTTGAGCCTTCTTAGAGAACAACCGGATTACACAACCATGTTTCACCTATTCAAATCCCAGGAAATGACCTTCAGATTAGTCACTCGTAATCCCATTTGGAAGGGAATCCAACCCTGAGACAAACGTAAACTTGGTAAGAGAACCAATAGAAATCATGGTCTGTTAGGTCAAACGATTGAAACAGAGTCGAATTCCTATCGTGAAAGTTCGCTGGAATTCTCAAATATTATCACCTTTTCACCAATACCACTCCAGAGACCAACACAAACTGAACATCGGGACGAAGTTCCTGTTAGAGGGGAAGACTGTCACAACTCGTAATTTCCGGTCATTTTCCAAACTTCGACAATCTACTATTCATCATTTACTATTCATCATTTTTACTATTCATCGTTTTGAAGGTTAATTTGATATTCTGAGAAGCGTTCAAAAATTTTACTATTTACTTAACACTATTCATTTCCGGAAGAAATACACTATTCACGTGCATTACTCATTTCATCGTAAATTTAGTTTACGCGTACTTAAATTCGCGTAACCGTATTGGTTGAGGTGCGAATTCATGCTTTATCATTTCGGACACTTCGTACAGACTAGAAATAGTCTACATATCATCATAATAGCATTTGCATACTATTCCACTCGTAGGATATTTAAATTAATACTTTTGATATATTTGACTTTTACATATGTTTATTTTTAAAATAAACGTTAAAACGCGACCAATAATGTGACTAACATGTCCGACGCTCCCGACTATAATCCCAATATATTTTTATATTCATTTTAATAATATAAAAATTATAATATTAATTTACCCGGTATTTTGGAAACTTATTTATTTCGTATCGTACGCCTAATTTAATTACGACGGTTTTCGTAAATAACTAAACAATAATTTTCCAAATACTCAGTACTTGTACCCAACATATTTTTATAATTTTTACGACTTTATTATGTCCCGGTTAACTCCGTTAAAATTTATTTCTAGTTAACTCGGTACCCGGTATCACCTAAAACAAATAATAACTACACAATAATACACAAAATCTTCTCTTTTTTTTCCACCCCTTATCCTTGCCGCCCCCCCCCCCCCCATCACCAAACCTCTTACACTTTGAAAAATACTACCAACTCATTAAAACCTTGTCATAGATTGTCTAAACAATAATATATATCATAAAATCTCACTTTTTCATCTCATTTACCAAATCTAACAAGAAGACTTTTTGCTCTATTTTTCTCTCTTTGGTTCACGGCAAACAACAAGAAACAAGGCAAGACACATTATTTTTTTCAAGATCTAGTAACATTTAAGTTTAATTTGTATACCTTTTTGAGTTTTGAAAGATAAACTCAAGGTTTACTTAAGTATTTCTCATCAAAATCTCCTTAATCTTTCAACTAAGTACATGAATCTTATTTTTATAATTTTACCAAGTTTATACAAGATCCATATGATAGATATACTAGATCTACATGCATATGCTATTTATACCACTTTATTTTACAAACTTTTAACTTTGAAAGCCTAGAAAGTGATTATAGTTAGATCCTTGTTAGATCCATTTGGTTTATGATGTTTAGGAACCCATGACACCCTAAGAAGGTGTATGGTAGGATTAGACTAGTTTTGTGGTGATTGAAAGTGGTTTGGTTGTAGTTGGAACAAGTTTGAAACTAGGAAAATGATTTTGGAAAATATATATTTACCTACTGTCACCATTTTTAAAACGTGGGAAACTCAGTAGGTGATGGGTAGATTTTGGCCAAAGATTTATAAAATACTTTTAAAAACGAAACTTTTGGCGAAAGAATGGACTAAAACGAGCTTATAACGAAGGAGATATGATTTTTGTAAATTTAACGACCAAAACTATTTTTCTGAAAAAACTGCATGCTGTTTGACAGTTTTTGACGGGCAAATAGAGACGTTAAACGTAACCTAGAGGAGCCAAGTTATCGAAAATATATTAATACATACTAAAACGAATCCGTGGATATAAAGAACGAGGAAAATGAGCTTAAAACGACCAAGTTATACACGTTTTAAAATCGTCAAAACTATATATATATATATATATATATATATATATATATATATATATATATATATATATATATATGTATATATAGTCACTACTAGAAAATAATATAACTACGTACTAAATAATATATTTTCTAGATTTCTTATTCAAGGATTTTATTTTAACTAACGAAGTACGTACGACTCAAGGTTTATTACGCGACTACTAGACATTATTTTAAGGTTTTCAAGACGAGGAATATAACACTAACATTTTTATACGATATATATTACGACAAGTTTTTATAACTCTATTTTGACTTATTTTTCCTAAGTATGGAAAGTATTTTATTTGAAAATAACTAGTATTTCCAAGTTACGAGTGGTATAGGTATCATGTGCATGTGCATTCATTTACATCACGACATGATCTAAATTAGATCACGATTATTCATTTAGGTTGCGGCTAGTGTGCGCACCTCATTGTCCCGACTACTTTACCATCATTGTATCATCTTTGTACCATCATTTCGAGGTTAGTCTTCATAGCCCCGTTTTAATTACTTATTTGAATTCAAATCCCACGGGGGAGAATACATTGCACAGTTATTTTTGTACATGCCCAAGTATTAAATTTCGTACATTGCTTAAGTTGCTAGTACTACCACTTCAAGTCCCCTTTATTATCATGGACCGTTAATTATATTGCCAAACGAGAGTGAAAGAAATAGATCTATTGAGGGTGACTCCTCCATTCGTGTTTGGGTTGCTCCATAAGGAAAATGAATGCATTTCATGTCTAATATTTAAGTGACTGGTAACCACTCCTTTGGGGCCAATTTTAGTACGTCTAGCTTCGGGGTCATGAGCTTAAGAGACAATGTAGCATTTTTGACATTTTTGTCGGTTTACTTTATACTTGTGGTTTATGTACATACGATTTACCTATAAACCTATGATTATTCACCAACTTTATGTTGACCGTTTTCGCAATGTATTTCTCAGGTAACTAAGGCATATTCTCATGGCATGCATGGAGTCATTTTGTGTATCAAGGATGACGCGTCTCATTTTGGATTTCATGCACTTATGAACTATCGTTTGATTGTACTAAATTATTTCCTTAAACCTTTCTAAGACTTTTGGGACCTATGTTTTATAACTCTGAATATTTTGAATGAATCAAACGATGTATTTTCAAAACGACACTTTAGGTCGTTCAATATATCCTTGTTTGTGATGCTATGACAGTTACACCCTCAGGCATTCCATTCCGCTGCCATTCAGGTATTTTGGGGGTGTGACAAGACGTAGTTATAATCTTCAAATAGCTTCGGACTTTCAAGAAGGTGTCGTTATAATCTTCAAATAACTTCGGTTTATCAAAGATTGCAAATCCTACATCAAATCCTTAGAAAGTTTAGGTGATTCTCTTGCGTTTAGATCCACTCAAGTCACCTAAAACCTCATCACAAATCCTTCAAGAATACAAGAGTGTAGAAGGATTGCCATAGTGAAGAGAAGCTTGTTCAATAGAAGTCCTATCCTTACTTGTTACTTTCCTTTCTTTAGAAAGCCTAAAGTTGTAAGTAACCCTAATACACTTTCTTGCTCAATATCATTTTCATGCTATTTATATTTCATTCATACTATATATGGTCTTGTTATTATGCTCATGATGTATAAAAATTGCTAAAACAAGTTATCAAAACTATATGTTAACTTTCATGGAGAAATCTGACCAAAATGGTATAATCATGATATTGTACAATTACATATTGTAGTAGAGGACTTAAAAAGGAAAACATAGGAATTTGAATCACCTAAAACGAGTAGACGAGTCAAAAGTTATGGCCAAAAGAAGTTAGCGAACCTAACGACCCGGAACTGCCTAATAGCATTCTATTTGAAATCCATATTTTTTCGAGTCTCTTCTGGTCCGTTTCATCAAAAAGTTAAAACACAAAAGTTGTCCGGAACGACGTTTTCATTCAGTAACAAAGAAGCTCGAACCCTGAAAATGCATAACGAGTGATATTTTTCTTCAAATTCTTAACAACCCCTTTTTAATACAAAATGACCATGTATTGGTAATGGCTAAATAAAACCAAGAGGTCTAATGACCTTAAAGCCGAGACCACAGCCATGGCTAAGGCCAAGGATGAGTCTCAAGACCATGGTAGCAATGACCAAGGTCATGGAAAAGCCACGGCTAAGGACCATATAACTCACCAAGACGAAAACATGAACTAAAGAGTTAGTGGTAACATAAACATCCAGTTTGGATCTACTCCATCAAAATGACCATGAGACTTTGCAAATAATATTCATTCTAGACTTAAGAAACTCATTGAAATAACAATCTTCATTTAAAGTAAACTTTTCTAAGTTTATTCAATTATTTTGACATGTAACTTTTCGGATCAAAAACTTATATATTATTATCAAAAACTACAATACTAGGGAGCTTTATGTGAGGGTTTCAATAAAGTAAACCGTCAAGATGAGTTGTAGATTTACGAATTAAAGTGTCCCGGCTCCTCGAACATTAACTACATGGCCTCTGAATTATGTCGGCCCAAACGGTAGTAAGCGATATACAAACTATACATGTTTCATAAACCATTTTTATTCAAAGACTTACACTATACACTAAGTACTACATCATGGACTAAATGCAAGACATATATAGGCAATTCTTCATATTCTTAGACATTATTCCAAACCTAAGTTGCAACAATTATTCTAGGTTGCTCGTAGAAGTTCTCATGGCATATCCATCATTCTCATTAAACATCATCTAACTAACGGTGAGTTCATAGCCCCACTTTTCATTACTTAATTGTTTTACAAACCCTTGGGGGGAATACATGCTATTATTTTTCAACCGAACACAATGCTTTTCAATTGTATGCTTGCCTGATTGTTTTATTATCACTAAGTACCATCCTTGCCAATCCAAGATCCCTTATTATGAACCATTTAATCACTAGTAATAGTGAGCACGAATATTGTGACTAGGCCTATTGGGATTGACGAATCCCATTTGTATTGACTAAGTTCAAACAAATGCATTAATATTTGAAACATAGGTATGACGGCAAAGTACCTACCGGGATAACTCCGCCGATTGATATTGGTACTCGTTAACGTTTTAGTGTCATAAGCTTAGTGTAATAATAATAACTGTTTTGTTTTCCAACCATTGGTGTGAGTCTATAGCTCACACTACCAACATATTGTGTTCAACCATTAAACAAACTCTATAAATATCTCTCAACCTTTGTGTTGACCTCTTAAGCATGTATTTCAGGTCCATGATGATCAAGGATGGCACGGAAGGGCACGGATATTCAAGAGGGCTATAAATTTTATTATCATTCGAAAACTCATTTAATGTATATTGTAAACATGGAACCATCTGGGACCTCATTTTGTAATCTCTGATATTTATATAATTTGAATGATAAATCTTTTAAAACGACTCAATTAGAGTTCGTTTTCTATTATTGTGACTATTGTGCCGTCGAGTAACACCCAGTTTGAATTTTGCTGCATCATTGAATTGGGGTTGTTACAGATTGGTATCAGAGCCATGGTTATAGAGAAACGGGTCTAATTGAGACCTAAACTATAACTACAATTACAAGCAAAAACATTTTTATAGCCTTCTGCTCTTCGTGCCTCCATCCTCCAGACGATTATAAGACATTTAGGAATTTTTTTTGTTTTTACTACAGAAACATGTTAGCATATTGATATATGTACCCTTAGCACATTTGAGTATTTTCCCGTAAGCATGTTATGCTACACAAACACATCAGTATATTTATTTATACCCCTTTTTATATTTTGAGCATTTCCCCGTAGACATTTTTATGCTACACAAACATAATTGCATATTGATATATGTACCCTTAACATAATTGAGCATTTCCTCGTAAGCATTTTATGCTACATGAACATATAAGTATATTGATATATACACTCGATTTATTTTCAATCATTTATCTAAACAATGGACTAAACATATCTGCACATGCCTATTCTAGGGCATTTCGACACAACCACATCCTCCCAATCATGTTCCTACTCCAACATTTTATGTCCAAGATATTGTAACTAATTACAATGGTCTTTCTTATTTCCCGGACATTGTATGATACAATGGTCTTAATCATTTCTCAAATGTTTTGAGTCACACAATGGTCTAACCTACTTTCCAGACATTGTTAATTGCACAATGGTCTAATCTACTTCCGAGACATTGTGATTTGTGCAATGGTATCTGGAATTATTCCACCAACTCTTCAATATTAATTCATATGATATCAAAAACCCGTCACAATTTATCGATTTCCAAATAGAAATATGAGATTTCTAAAGGATAAACTAATCTATCATCTACAAAAGCTGAAGTTTCTCTACATTCATCAAAGTTTAGCAACTTTCTCTACATTCATCAAAGTTTTCTTCTGAAACCTTCTTTGTTAAAAGTTCGTGATCCTGGCCAAGTATGGATTGTTTTAGAATTACTTAAAACTTCCTTTCCACACGTATCTACCCGTACTATCTTCTATGCAATGGAATGTGAAAACATAGGTTACAAGTCTTGTATGGGCGGGACTTGCAACTGAATGGTTTGACATCGCCTTTGTTTAGTGGACAATTTCTCAAAAGCAACAGACATATCACAAGTATACCTAATTTAGGTATTTGAAAATTTTATCGAACCTCAGATAAATGTAGACTAGTCCCCTATATTTAACCTAGGGACAGTGGAACATAGTGTCACACCCCCAAAATCGGGTCCAGCGGAAGCATACATGTAGCTGGGGTGTAACTCAATTGGTATTACAACACAAGTTCAAAAATGGTTTTCACTTCAATCATTTAGAATAAAATAGTTAAATCAAAAATGTTAAATTTACATTGTTAAAAGTAGTGCGGAAGTAGGCCCTTAAAATAGTTTAAAACGGTTCCCAAATAAATAATCAGAGTCTTCTATGACCATGCCATGCCCTGCCAAAACCTCCAGTAGCGTGCCATTGGTTAAAACCTGAAAATACATGCTAAAGTGTCAACACGAGGTTGGTGAGTTCATAGAGTTTGTTTAACAAGTAAAGCCCATAGAAAATGATCACACGGCAAAGGCATCATGAATCCACTCAGTTACAAGTCCCGCCATAAGAGACTTGTAACCTGTGTGTTCACAACCCACTGCTAAAATACATATGATTAAGACATGTATAAGTTCATCACAACAGTTAAGCAATTAGTCGTGAGTCTACACTTCATCTCCGAAGACCTCACTTTAGTATGTTGCTCGCAAGGAAGGTAGTGGCATTGGTTCTACTTCATCTCCGAAACCCAATGCATGTGTTATCCAAGGAGACTTTATGTTGCTCAGAAGGAAGGTAATAGCATTGGTTCTACTTCATCTCCGAAACCCAATGCATATGTTATCCCAAGGAGACTTACAAGTTTAGGTATAACGCAGTCAAGTATAACACAGTCATGTATGTATGAAATCAAGTATAATGCAATCAAGTATATGACAATCAAGTATAAAGGTAATCAAGTATAATTGTAATCAAGTATAAATGTTTTGAGTATTTGCACAAGTAAGCAAGTAGTAGCATGTATCTCCCCCAAATAGTTAAAACAAGTATAAAAGAGTAGGGGCTATGACTCACCTGGAGCGATAGCTACGATGATAAAGTGGATACACAGAAATGAGGTTCGATCTCTAACCGCAACTTTGAAATATTAGATGATTAGATGAGGCAAAACCTTGTGTTTCTTGAGTTTATATTGCAAAACTCTTAATTAGAATGATGAAATGAACAACTCTTATGCTTTGATCTTAAAAAAATAATAGATCTTGATGGATTTGGTGTTTGGGTCGTGGCTAGGGAGGAAGAACAAGAGAAAACCTCACTTTTGATTTATGAAAATAAGTATGAAAGTGTTATTTGTGTTTTTGTAGGAAATATCTCATCCAATGGCATTTTTGTAAATACTTGGTCAAGTTGACTAGATATTTTGAAGGGGGGGGGGGGGGCTACACATGGTGGATGAGTATGTAAGAAGCTTGGTGTTATCTGGTTTACGGAGTCAGTTTTGGTTCCGTTAATCGCTAAACGTAAAGTTTTAAATCGCGAAACGTAAATCCGGGTATCGTAAAAATATGAAATTTGAAAGAATGTCTAAACTTGTCAAAATACTCCATAATAAAATATAAAATGAATGGTAAGTTCCATCGGGTTGCTTAAACGTTGTTAAAGCTGGAAACGCGGGTCTAAAACGTGTAATTCGCGTAAAACGCTGAACTGGAAAACGTAAAATTCCAAAACTTTTAGAATTGTCGTAAAATGAGAGAAAATCATATTTCTATCGTTTATAGTGTTTTGTGGACATATCGGGATGCTGGAACGACGTTTAAATCCAAAAGTAAATCTCGGACACGGCTTCGTGATTTTTGCAGAAATGATCCGACGAGCGTCAAACTCTCGGATTATCGTTAAAATAGTTTAACTTACGAGAATATGAAATAAAAATTTTCTGAGATGAATAGTGAAAGTGAATAGTAATAATGAATAGTAATCCTAAAATGCGAATTGTTATAGTCTCTACCCCTTAAGGGAACTTCGTCCCGAAGTTCAGTTTATGTAAATCAGTTAAGTGTATGTTTAAGAAAATGTGTCAAAGCTTATGTATGTGGGTTTCCTATCCAACTAGGTACGTTCTCGTGGTCAGACTTAATGAGGCAAACCTTCCCAATCCCGAGCATAGCCCTCAAAAGACCTCCTTTAGGTTAATCCTTTAGGTAACCGATTTTTACTTAATCCCACAACTCATCAAACAAGAACTGTCATGCGATTAGGCTAAATCGGTTTGAGTGATGACTTTAACTTTTAGCTTGATTTTCGCAACTCATCAAACAAGAACTGTCACTAGAATCAAGCTAAAAATCAAGGTCTGGATTCAACATCCTTGAAAAAGGTCTTTTGAAAGATTGGCTCGACTTTGGAATTGCTTATACACAATCCAGACAAAATATCATTATAACTATTCTCAGTGTTGCAAAATTCATTTCTGAGTCGGATATAGGTAGTCAGCCTATGTCCCACTATCCCGGGTTGAATATAGATGACTAGTCTATATTCCACCGAGGTTCCATGAATTTTGAAATACTCAGCTCAGTTATACTAATACTATGTCCTTCACAAATACCAAGACGTTCTGAAAGACTAAGGCAGGTGACCAAACTTAAGGTCAAATGATGAAACTATGCAAGGAAAAACATAATGCGTTGATATATATGATACGTGAACATGCTTGTATGAAAGACAATTATAGTAATCAACTATAATAAATGAATATATTATATCAGATAATGAGACACAAATCTCATCACCTATGTCAGCAACTAACCACAAACGAGGCTTCAGCTTGGCAGGCAGGCACGTGACGGTCATAGGGTTAAGTTTTCTTGAAAGTAGCTATAGTCTAGGTTTTAAAAACACTTGGTTCGCTATAGCCAAAGCTCTGATACCAATCTGTCACACCCCCAAAATCGGGTCCAGGGGAAGCATACATGTAGCTGGGGTGTAACTCAATTGGTATTACAACACAAGTTCAAAAATGGTTTTCACTTCAATCATTTAGAATAAAATAGTTAAATCAAAAATGTTAAATTTACATTGTTAAAAGTAGTGCGGAAGTAGGCCCTTAAAATAGTTTAAAACGGTTCCCAAATGAATAATCAGAGTCTTCTATGACCATGCCATGCCCTGCCAAAACCTCCAGTAGCGTGCCATTGGTTAAAACCTGAAAATACATGCTAAAGTGTCAACACGAGGTTGGTGAGTTCATAGAGTTTGTTTAACAAGTAAAGCCCATAGAAAATGATCACACGGCAAAGGCATCATGAATCCACTCAGTTACAAGTCCCGCCATAAGAGACTTGTAACCTGTGTGTTCACAACCCACTGCTAAAATACATATGATTAAGACATGTATAAGTTCATCACAACAGTTAAGCAATTAGTCGTGAGTCTACACTTCATCTCCGAAGACCTCACTTTAGTATGTTGCTCGCAAGGAAGGTAGTGGCATTGGTTCTACTTCATCTCCGAAACCCAATGCATGTGTTATCCAAGGAGACTTTATGTTGCTCAGAAGGAAGGTAATAGCATTGGTTCTACTTCATCTCCGAAACCCAATGCATATGTCATCCCAAGGAGACTTACAAGTTTAGGTATAACACAGTCAAGTATAACACAATCGTGTATGTATGAAATCAAGTATAATGCAATCAAGTATATGACAATCAAGTATAAAGGTAATCAAGTATAATTGTAATCAAGTATAAATGTTTTGAGTATTTGCACAAGTAAGCAAGTAGTAGCATGTATCTCCCCCAAAGAGTTAAAACAAGTATAAAAGAGTAGGGGCTATGACTCACCTGGAGTGATAGCTACGATGATAAAGTGGATACACAGAAATGAGGTTCGATCTCTAACCGCAACTTTGAAATATTAGATGATTAGATGAGGCAAAACCTTGTGTTTCTTGAGTTTATATTGCAAAACTCTTAATTAGAATGATGAAATGAACCACTCTTATGCTTTGATCTTAAAAAAATAATGGATCTTGATGGATTTGGTGTTTGGGTCGTGATTAGGGAGGAAGAACAAGAGAAAACCTCACTTTTGATTTATGAAAATAAGTATGAAAGTGTTATTTGTGTTTTTGTAGGAAATATCTCATCCAATGGCATTTTTGTAAATACTTTGTCAAGTTGATTAGATATTTTGAGGGGGGGGGGGGGGGCTGCACATGGTGGATGAGTATGTAAGAAGCTTGGTGTTATCTGGTTTACGGAGTCAGTTTTGGTTCCGTTAATCGCTAAACGTAAAGTTTTAAATCGCGAAACGTAAATCCGGGTATCGTAAAAATATGAAATTTGAAAGAATGTCTAAACTTGTCAAAATACTCCATAATAAAATATAAAATGAATGGTAAGTTCCATCGGGTTGTTTTAACGTTGTTAAAGCTGGAAACGCGGGTCTAAAACGTGTAATTCGCGTAAAACGCTGAACTGGAAAACGTAAAATTCCAAAACTTTTAGAATTGTCGTAAAATGAGAGAAAATCATATTTCTATCGTTTATAGTGTTTTGTGGACATATCGGGATGCTGGAACAACGTTTAAATCCAAAAGTAAATCTCGGACACGGCTTCGTGATTTTTGCAGAAATGATCTGACGAGCGTCAAACTCTCGGATTATCGTTAAAATAGTTTAACTTACGAGAATATGAAATAAAAATTTTCTGAGATGAATAGTGAAAGTGAATAGTAATAATGAATAGTAATCTGAAAATGCGAATTGTTATACATAGTCTGACTAACTATGTTCGACTTAAAATTTTCACATTCTGAGATTAGTTGTACTAGGGTTATGCTTAGATTAATTTCCTACTTGAACTCAATAAACCACCAGAATACTTTAAAACGATCTAGAGACACGATAGTGCCTTACCACTCAGCAAAATCTTAACACCTTATTTGTACTATCTAATTTCATTCTTGAAAGTTTTCATTTACAAGATAATCCGAACTACTATCTTGGGATAGTTATCAATTCTTCTCTTCATCCCGTAGAAGTACTATCCTGTTTAGGTCCTAAGGATACCATTCTGTCATAAACCTTTAAAATCTCTTAAAATTTTAAAGCAAACTTGACATCTCTACCAATATTAATGTTAAGCATACACTACACACTTGTGTTCATCAACATATCACATCATTATCTTCACAACCTTTGTAACCACAAGCTCATTAACAGATCTTGATGCACTTTTAAAGCTCAAATCATCCTTAGTTACACCACAAACACCCACATCAGCTTTACAAGATTGAATATTCATTTTGTACTTTTGGAACACCAATATCATCTCGTAATACACTACCTTGTAACTCACCGGCTAAGTATGAATGTTGTGTTGGAAATTCTTAAGTAGGATGATTTATAATGCCCTTATTTGAATGGATTGGGATGCCTTTTCATTTAAATAAAGAAATTGTAAATCACCGAACCATAAGTTTATATTCCTTTATTTACATTGTTTGGGATGCCTCTCTATGTAAATAAAGAATTATAAACAAGTGGGCTTATTAGTATCCGAAATAACATAAGTATAAAGTCAATAAACACAAGGTACAACAACAGATTATCTACTAGGCTATGATTGCAACTACTATATCAATTTCTATTAATATTCGACTGCTATATCAATTTCCTTTGATATTCGACTATTATATGGATCTCTACTGATATTCAACTATGTTACCAATTTCTATTGACACACCGTATTCTAAGACAAATCAAACTATATCACCGGTAATCCCAGACTCTAGTCCTCATAAGTAACCACACCTCTTCATCGACACCACTCCAACATATAATACACAGAAGTTCGGGACGAAGTTCCTTAAAGGGGTAGAGACTGTAACAATTCGCATTTTCTGTTTAACTTCTATTCACGAAAATTTTACTATTCATTTCTACTATTCACTATTACTATTCACTTTCACTATTCACTCCCGAAATTTTTATTCCATATTCTCATAAGTTAAACTAGTTTAATGATAATCCGAGAGTTTGACACTCGTCGGATCATTTCTGCAAAAATCACGAAACCGTGTCCGAGATTTACTTTTAGGTTTAAACGTCATTCCAGCATCCCGATATGTCCATAAAACTCTATAAACAATAGAAATATGAATTTCTCTCATTTTACGACAATTCCAAAAGTTTTGGAATTTTACGTTTTCTAGTTCAGCGTTTTACGCGAATTACGCATTTTAAACCTACATTTCTAGCGTTATCAGCATTTTTGCGATCCACTAAGCTAATCACTCATTTTTATAAGATAATAATGAGTATATTGATGAGTTTAATCATTCCTATAAGTTTCGTATTTTTACGATACCCGGTTTTACGTTTCATGAATTAAATACTTACCGTTAGCAATTTACGGGACTAAAATGACTCCGTAAAGGCAAGATGAAAATACAAAACT
Source organism: Artemisia argyi (assembly GCA_030686995.1). Classification (NCBI taxonomy): domain Eukaryota; kingdom Viridiplantae; phylum Streptophyta; class Magnoliopsida; order Asterales; family Asteraceae; genus Artemisia; species Artemisia argyi. Next base: position 90,770,057 of record CM060700.1, on the reverse strand, counting down.
CTTAACCGCCTTAATATTGCCCTAGGTGGCGTTTTTTGCTAGTCACCAAGAAAGATGGCTTAATCTTAACCATTGATCTCTAGGATGTTTACAAGTGTAAACTTAACCATGGTTAAATTCTAACCCAATATATGGTTAACTATTTTTCTCATCCTATAAATAGCCATCTAAACATACATAATTCCTTGCACCCTCCTCTCTTTATCTATCAAAGTCCTAAAACCCTAAGGCACTTTTGATTTGCAATCTTGGAAATTTTCTAAGAAAAGTTGTTATAACTTTAAAGTCTCCAAAAGGACGTAGTTATAATCTTCAAATAGCTTCGGACTTTCAAGAAGGCGTCGTTATAATCTTCAAATAACTTCGGTTTATCAAAGATTGCAAATCCTACATCAAATCCTTAGAAAGTTTAGGTGATTCTCTTGCGTTTAGATCCACTCAAGTCACCTAAAACCTCATCACAAATCCTTCAAGAATACAAGAGTGTAGAAGGATTGCCATAGCGAAGAGAAGCTTGTTCAATCAAAGTCCTATCCTTACTTGTTACTTTCCTTTCTTTAGAAAGCCTAAAGTTGTAAGTAACCCTAATACACTTTCTTGCTCAATATCATTTTCATTCTATTTATATTTTATACATACTATATATGGTCTTGTTATTATGTTCATGATGTATAAAAATTGGTAAAACAAGTTATGAAAGTATATGTTAACTTATGTTAAGTAAACAAGAAAACTAGTGGCTTTCATGGAGAAATCTGACAAAAATGGTATAATCATGATATTGGACAATTACATATTGTAGTAGAGGACTTAACAAGGAAAACATAGGAATTTGAAACACCTAAAACGAGTACACGAGTCAAAAGTTATGGCCAAAAGAAGTTAGCGAACCTAAAGACCCGATACTGCCAAATAGCATTCTATTTGAAATCCGTATTTTTTCAAGGCTCTTCTGTTCCGTTTCATCAAAAAGTTAAAACACAAAAGTTGTCCGGAATGACGTTTTCGTTCAGAAACAAAGAAGCTCGAACCCTGAAAATGTATAACGAGTGATATTTTTCTTCAAATTCTTAACAGCCCCTTTTTAATACCAAATGACCATGTATTGGTAATGGCTAAGTAAAACCAAGAGGTCTAATGACCTTAAAGCCAAGACCACAGCCATGGCTAAGGTCAAGGATGAGTCTCAAGACCATGGTAGCAATGACCAAGGTCACGGAAAAGCCACGGCTAAGGACCATATAACTTACCAAGACGAAAACATGAACTAAAGAGTTGGTGGTAACATAAACATCCAATTTGGATCTACTCCATCAAAATGACCATGAGACTTTGCAAATAATATTCATTCTAGACTTAAGAAACTCATTGAAATAACAATCTTTATTTAAAGTAAACTTTCCTAAGTTTATTCAATTATTTGGACATGTAACTTTTCGGATCAAAAACTTATATATTATTATCAAATACTACAATACTAGGGAGCTTCATGTGAGGGGTTCATCAAAGTAAACCGTCAAGATGAGTTGTGGATTTACGAATTAAAGTGTCCTGGCTCCTCGAACGTTAACTACATGGCCTCTGAATTATGTCGGCCCGAACGGTAGTAAGCGATATACAAACTATACATGTTTCATAAACCATTTTTATTCAAAGACTTACACTATACACTAAGTACTACATCATGGACTAAATGCAAGACATATATAGGCAATTCTTCATACTCTTAGACATTATTCCAAACCTAAGTTGCAACAATTATTCTAGGTTGCTCATAGAAGTTCTCATGGCATATCCATCATTCTCATTAAACATCATCTAACTCACGGTGTGTTCATAGCCCCACTTTCCATTACTTAATTGTTTTACAAACCCTTGGGGGGAATACATGCTATTATTTTTCAATCGAACACAATGCTTTTCAATTGTATGCTTGCCTGATTGTTTTATTATCACTAAGTACCATCCTTGCCAATCCAAGATCCCTTATTATGAACTATTTAATCACTAGTAATAGTGAGCGCGAATATTGTGAATAGGCCTATTGGGGTTGACGAATCCCATTTGTATTGACTAAGTTCAAACAAATGCATTAATATTTGAAACATAGGTATGACGGCAAAGTACCTACCGGGATAACTCCACCAATTGATATTGGTACCCGTTAACGTTTTGGTGTCATAAGCTTAGTGTAATAATAATAACTGTTTTGTTTTCCAACCATTGGTGTGAGTCTATAGCTCACACTACCAACATATTGTGTTCAACCATTAAACAAACTCTATGAATATCTCTCAACCTTTGTGTTGACCTCTTAAGCATGTATTTCAGGTCCATGATGATCAAGGATGGCACGGAAGGGCACGGATATTCAAGAGGGCTATAAAATTTATTATCATTCGAAAACTCATTTAATGTAAATTGTAAACATGGAACCATCTGGGAGCTCATTTTCTAATCTCTGATATTTATATAATTTGAATGATAAATCTTTTAAAATGACTCAATTAGAGTTCGTTTTCTATTATTGTGACTATTGTGCCGTCGAGTAACACCCAGTTTGAATTCCGCTGCATCATTGAATTGGGGGTGTTACATAACCATTCTTATAACTCCGTGCATAAAGATAAATGGTCGGTCTTTGGTATCATTCCACAAACACCTTTTGCTCCCCCTTAATATGTGCATCGGTATTTGAAAGAGTTTAGCACATATGTGGAAGCCTATTATTGAGTCCAAAAGATCACATTTGATTATCAGATTTCATATTTAAATCACATTCTCTCCCCCGATCAAAAATTTCAAACCTTTCGAGATTTTGGATCTCAAATGATTTAAATAAGTTTGAAAACGTTTGGGGAGAGAAATGCGGTCTGTTTTAATATTTTCTGATAAAAAGGAATGTTTTTCAGCTCCCCCTCAAACTGTGAGGGAGGTTGTTATGTGTCAGAAGTGATGAGTTATAAGAAAGATTTGAAGTTTTAATGAAAAACTCTTTGAAAAATTTTCATGCTGACACATAACCATCACAAGTTGTTTTATTGCTTATAATGTACAAAGTGGAGAGTTTTTGATGATACTTAAAAATTTGAGAAAATCACTCTCCCCCTCAATCAATGACGGAAGTTAAACCCGAAATAAATTGATGTCATTGATTGAGTGATGAATTTTATGACAAGTTTCAAGTTTGATTGATTTTCAAAAAGTTTCATGGTACCACCAAGTTTTGTACAAATACTTTCCGGAAGAATCATAAAAGGAAAAGTATTTGTGATAAAAAGAAGATTTCTCTTCTTATACAAGAAATGATGCACTGAAGCGTACATCAGATCGATGAAACATGGATATAAAGTAATCCATGCCCAGTTGAACTTCACCCGGTTATAAGGAACAACCGTCTTTTTGGAGACGAGTTTTCCCCATTTTGAAGCACGGGTTGCTATCTGAAGTAATAGCAAGGCATAATTTTGAAGTCCGGGTTATAGCCTGAAATGACTGCAAGCCATATTTAAAGAAGATTTTGAGAAGCGACATGTTTTAGAAAAACATTATTTGGAAAAAATAGAAAAACCCTCGCTCAAGCATATGTATGTTTCCATGTCATTATTGAATGAAATTTCTAGAAACGTACACAATATTGATTACACGAGAGACATGTCGCGAGAAGAATATTTTTTGAGTTTTTATATTTTGCAAATTTTTATGGTTTTGTCGGTTTTCTATTTTTCTTTTTGGCTTTAAAATATGTACAAAGTATATTATTTAGTTTAAGAGAATGTTGAAAAGAGTACCGAAATAAGGATATTGTTCAGCACGTTGTAGAAGTTAGTAGTCAACATCTCTTAAAATTCTACCATCAAAGCTTTCGATGCTCCTGGATAATCTTCTGAAATTAAGCCTTCTCACTGTGAAGCTTTGATAGATCAACAACGTATCATCTCATGATTGAATAGTTCTTCTCATCTTTCTTCCTGCTGAAGGCTGAAGTAATGCGTACCAAAAAGTATCCAGAGACCACTTCCCCCAAGTAGTTGAAATGATGCCATCAGTCACATTATATGAAGCTCAAGAACCTGAACTACACACACAATCAATTGTGTACATCTTTTGTCATCAGAAACTGTTTCTTACATCACTTCCCTGAATAACTTCAATTGAGATGAAGTATAAAGCTCATCATGTGTACTCGTTGTGCGTTCCGATGTATGTCTCCTTCCCCCTTGCTGGTTTTGATACCTCAGAATTAGCAACACATTTTACGCACATATACTTGAAATCTTGTGAGAAGAAACAATTAGCTCAAATGTATCCTGTGAGAATCAACTTGCTAAAGAGCAATGTGAGCACATCTAATTTGGGATTTCAACACATAGTTTTCACTCTCCCCTAATTAGTGCTCTCCCTCAAATTGGCAACCTTTCAGATTAGTGCCTTGAATATGAAGAAGTCTTTTGATAACTAAATGCATATCGTCTTTAGTCTTCTAACAGGTAGCGGAGAATGTAGAACAAACTATAGACTCGACCTTCTTCAATATTGTCCAATTGGGGAATAGGATATCAACATCTCCATCTCACCAAATGCTTTCCAGTTATATTACATATACCAAATTAGCCCATAATGCACACATGTACCAAATACAAGAAGAAACGATACCACCAAACTAACAGGTTGAAGCACTGATCATCTCTGCGGATATCAACTCCGGAATAACTGATTAAGCTCGATCATGTGAACCTATTGTGTGTTCCTGATGTACACATTTCTCTCTCCCCTGATGGTTGCGATTAATCAGCCCGTGACGTGCACATGAAGTGATAATACAAAAGTAACAAGTTGAACCAGTGATCATCTTTAATATTTTTCATAAGACATTAAGCCTGATCATGTGAACTCGTTGTGCGTCCTTGGTGTACACATTCCTCTCCCTTGATGGTTGCGATTAATTAGAATCATCATAATGATGTGTACATGAAGCATTAACTGGAAGCCCTTCATCACTAATAATATCAGCCGGTAAGAAGATGTCGATAACCCTCACGAGTCCTGAACTGAAGTATTCAGGAGTCATGAGATGATGACTAATTGAGTTTTCTCCCCCCTCGATTAGGCCATCGTATGTAAAGAGCCTCTTCAAAACTTGTGAAGTTTCTGAATCGGCTCCTCCTCAAACTGATCATTCGCTTTTATAGATTCAACACTTTAACGTCATGATCACGTTTGAGGGTCTTAGTATTAACCATCTTCTTCTTTGCCTGAATCAGTCAATCAACTAGAGTACTAAATGATAACACAAGTTTGAATCCCAGAAGTAACTATAGAACTCGAACAAAGTAAAAAACCACGGAATATGTCGGAGTGGAAGAGACCAATCTCCCTGACACGAATAATGAAGCTCGATCCCTTCGTGACTTATAACCCCAGCATACACATTTCTCCTCCCACGAAAGAATAGAAAGAACACACGCCTATTCTCCCCCTCAAAAGTGGCATGCTAATGACATTTTTGCCATAGTCGAAAGGAAAAGGACATACGCTTGTTCTCCCCCTCAAAAATGGCATGCAATGACAGTTTTGCCATAGTTGAGATTCCGTGATGGTTGAAATTTATCAGATGCAGTTAAATATGTGTGTAGCACCAAAAGCTACTGCGAAGAAGATGATGATTAAAACACTCTTGAAGCAGCCTCTCTTTTGTTTCCTCATCTATGGTTTAGCAAATAAAGAGTTCCGTGAAGCTTGTAACACGCCTAAACCACTTGTTGAAATGTGTTAAACTTTAGAGGGAGAAAATATCTACGTACAAGAGCCGAATGACCATTCTTCAAACATCATCAACATGTAGTATCTTCATCCTTTCCCTTCTCCCCCTCAGAAATTGCATATGCCAGTTTGCAACTTTTGATTGAATAAGTGAAGCACAAAAATATAATCCAATGTATGTCGATCCACTTGATGATTGTACGAACATGGGAAAAGCATGAAGCTTGTTGATGAGAATGGTCATAAATAAGAATATTTATCTTCTTTCTAAGATAAGGCGCACTAAAACGTACACCTTTATTTTCTTTGAGGAATTGGGCCTGAAGTGTTATCTGCAGACGCCATAATGTTGAAGAATAAGTCTTGAACCGTTGTGTCTACTGATGGAGAAAAACCCAATATGATGAACTTGTGACTGAAGTAAAATAACCCGAACTAGTGAGTTAAGCTTGCACTAATGTGTGACAAAGAGCGGTGTAGAGAGTTCGTGCAACATCGAATCCCTAAGTACTCTATACTCTTCAACCAACCAACCATCAAGTATAAGACGTACATCACCTCTTGAATATCCACAACTTCGTGTGACACTGAGCACTACAACGTAACTCCTTAAAATGATAGTTATTTTGTGGTAATAGAAAGGAAGAATCCTAAAAATAACTAGATATCCAAGTCTTCGTCATTGTAAAGGTTAAAAGCTCAAACAAGGATCTTGAAGAATCTTCATCCAACCACCCCGATATCTTCAGATACTAAGTACACGCACCCATGAAATTTCACTTCAACCTCAAATAAAAAATAATGAATTTTGATAATGGTTTTATCCTGATCTTTTCAAACACACATAACCCCATAAAAACTCGTTATAACCAAAATGCCATGAAGTATGTCAAAACACATCCAATACATGAAGTACATACATTATCCCTTCTTCAAAGTTGATGTCGTAGCACCAGAGTCAATTAAGATCCGGATATGCACTTTTCTTTTTCCAGGATAGTTTCATCATCACGGGATTTTACAAATCTATGATTTAAACTGAGAAATAGATTCTTTCGCGGGATTTTACAAAACCAAGAAGAAACCGTGAGACAATGATAAATTGAATGTGTTATGACAAATCTGGTTTTGGTAAATATCTGTTTCGGGGAACATGCAAGAGATCAGCAACAATTCTTCTCACATATGTAGAATACTTCACAAACCATACTAAGTAAAGTAGTATAAACTACTTCCCCCTGGAGGTTGACCTTATATCATCAAAATGCACGTTTCTCCCCCATGATGGTTTCGAACTTTCAGAAGCATCATTGACGTGTACGACCATATACCCGAGAAGTTCTTGTCTTAAGCAAACATTTTGAGGAAAATCGTGAATGACATTGAAGGATCAAGAAAGATTTTGCTTAGACAGTGAAGTATCTTTGACGTGCTGTAGTGCCGAATATTCCATGAGAATTGTTGATCACATCTCAACCCTTAAACCCATTAGCTAACAAACCCTACCCCGTATTCTGTCGGCTATTGATGTGACCACTTGGTGAAGTAAACCCGATATACCCAACTTGAAAGTGAAGTAGAATTTCCCAAATTTGTTACTTAATCTTGCACTGTCCTTGGAAGAACGGTGTAGAGAATTTGTGCACCATGCAAATCTCTAAGTACGTAGTACTATCCTGACAAAGTATGAGAGTTTCATCAGCTCTTGCGATTATCCACATCGTCTTCTGTGTCTGACACTGAGTACTATAATGTAACTCCTTTAAGTGATAGTTAACCAGGTCTTCAACCATCCACCTCGACTTCTGGAAACTAGATAAACCAAGTCTTCAACTTAAATCTTAAGCATGAGCAATTTATCATTGAAAGTCATGCATCCAACCAACCCCGACTTCAAGATAAAATAAGCACGCGCCTTCGTGAAACCCACTTCAATCTCAAATAAGGGATACCAAGTAAACTTCGTGATCATCTCGTGCGGTGAAATACCCAAAATTAGCCCTTTTGACGGGTTAATGTGATTTTGGATTGATGGTTGAGTTTGTAATATGCCTTAATTCTTTAGATACCCCCTTTTCGGTAAATTAGGATTTGAAAACTAGGGTTTTGTATGTTGAGTTTTCCGTTCTTGTCAAAAACGTCACCTCGTGAAAATTAATAACATAACCACACAAGATCAAAACTTTAGTCCAAATACCTATTAACCATCAAATAATAGACAAAACCAACGATTATCCCACAAATGCACATGCCCGATTCACCATCCAAAAATAAATTTTTGATAGAGGCTCATTCAAACACCGTAAGCCAACAATTAACTTCAAGGATTTTCACTATGTCGTTACGAACCTCATATATCACCACTAACCAATTATAGTACCCAATGTTAATTTTTACAAGAGATTAGCTAAACTCCTTGCAACCCAAAAATTCGTGTACCACATTGACAGCCCACAAGATGTGCTTATCTATATACCTGGTCCACATGAGGTAAAACAAAGACTGATGATGGCCCAATGCAAAAAAAACATAAAACCTAGGCCCAAACAAAATACAGCCCAATCCAGATCCATACACACCCTAATTAAACTGAGTATATTAAAAGCACATAATAATCCCTAACTAACACTAACCCTAATCACTTTTTCACTCATAACACTCCGCCCCCAATTCATAATCTGCTCTCACTCCTAACAACTTTGTCAACACAGATTCATCTTATCTTCAAAATCTAAAAAATCTCATCATCCCCTTTCTATCCAAACAAAAAAAATCGTCCCTTTGTTATCTTCTTCTCAAACCAAATCAAGCAAACCACCACAATACAGTCGGCTAAGGATGTTTAAGGTCAAGGTTAGGTGTAAGTTATTTGATACATTTATGTACTAGTTCGAACATGAATTTCTTTAAATGAAATTAAGCTTGAATAAGAACACTCTTGTTCCTATTCTTTCCTTTTGATTTTCGGATAGAAAATAGAAGCAAAGCTTCTAAAGGATTGATGAAGATTAATTTCTTTCGATTGAGTGAGAAAAAAAAATCTGAGATCTTGTTGAAGTTGAGTTAAGGAGATGAGGATGATTCAGGTTGTAGTAAATGTCGGAGATGGTATATAGGTTAGCTGTTGGATTGTTGTAGCGAGTTGTTGCGTATGCTGTTGTTGGCGGGGCTTAGTATTAGATTGGTTTTGTTGTGGCTGACGTGGTTTTGTTGTTGTCTATTGATTTGTGTACAGACTTGTTCTTCTTCTCACCTTTTAGCTTTTGTTTTAACGTACGACCAATGATGGAGTAGAACTGAGGTCATAAGTTGGTATTATTGGTTTGTGGTCGTTGGTCCCCTTCTTGTCTTCATCTGCTTACTTAATCTTTCTTATCTTTTTGTGGACAAATCGCTACTTGTGAGTAAAATTCGGCAGCATTCGGTTTCATTCAGTTTGATATTTAATCTTTGGTATGCAAATCGCTGCATTCAACTCTCTAAAACCCAATAGCAGGGAGAAACAAACAAACCAATCACTTTCTTGTTACTTTGTCTTCTTTCCCATTTGAGCAAACAACCAAAACTGGATGATCAAATCGACTCAAGAAAGCCACCAAATCGCCACCAAGAGCATGTCACCAAGAACCAAATAGCAGTGAAGAAAATACCACAACTGACCCAATATTCAGACCATTATTTGACAGTTTTGGTACAAGTCATAAGAAAAATCAGTTAAGCACTATTTGGGCCAGCAGAACACAAAAAAATGTGAGAAACTTGTAATAAAGACTTGGGCTATTTGACCATAAAATGATATACTAAAACACTAGTACCAACTGAAAAACCACATAAGTGCTAAAAGGTTTGGACAATATGGTAAAAACAGCTTCTAACAGATTTGAATCATGTAAAACACACATTATTGACAAGATAACACCACAAAATCAACCAAAGCTAATAACCTTAGCTCTGGTACCAATTGTAGGATTGAAACATGTGTTGATTAATGTGATTCGGGTGGTCTTGGGTTATGATGGAAGAGTATGTTGGCCATTGTTGAGTTAGAGAGAGAAAGTAAAATAGAGAGGGAAAGTTCTAGTGAGAGAAACACACTAGTTGTATGTATGAATTAATGAACAACCAACCCTCTCCCTTGGAGGGAAGAGGGTATATATATACTTACATAATGATGCCCCATGAAACGGGCTGTGGAGTGAGCTGACAGTGGGTAAAGACCCGACCCACTCCACGAATACAATTTACAATTAATAAGTACCTAACTAAATATTAAACTAACTACGAGCTATCATAATGCTATTACATCATTCGGGTGACCGAGTATTCCATAGGAATATTTGTATTCCTAACAGTTTCATTCCTCCCCTGTTTGGGATCATCCTCCCCCAAACTTATGCTTTCAGATGAACTAATCCTTTGTGTTGTGCCCACTTTTTTTAGTCTTTTAAATGACCTGGTTCTTGACCCCTTCTGACCTCCCAATTCCTTAACCCTCAGCTTCAAACATGTAATTACATCCCCCTGAGTATCCGTGATTTGTAATAGGCCAAGAACCTATTCTTTAAGTTTGGTACATTTAACCATCAATTCTTTAACAAGTTCCATACTATCCTCACCACTTCTATCCTCATCACTTGCATTGTCCCCTTGGTTTCTTGGCACCTGCGGTTTCCTTCACCTAAATCAGTTCCATTCGAACTTGATTCATTATAAGTTCCTGAACCTTCACCCTTCTTATGTTGACCTAGTTCCAACATTGCTTGAAACAATGGTTTAACTATGACAGGAAAGTCCTTTCCCTTTCTCTTCATGTTTGAAAAGACCTTTTTAATATGAGGGTGAATAGGATAAATCTTGTCGTGAACTTTCTTATTTGTAAATTGTTTGTCCATAAGAAGTTGCAAAAATCTTGGATATAAGTAATGTTGGTTTGAAGAATTATCCAAGGCTTTAACCACATACCCAAAAATTAATTTTGAAAAATTGAATTTTTCTTCATTTTTAACCAAGCATATAAGGGCAGAAGCCATGTTATTACTAAACTCATTCCAACCAGTAGTCTTTGGACTAAGACACTATAATAAAGTGTGAATTAAGAATTTCCTCTATGGGGGAAAGTCACCTTTATTAAAGTTTAAATAATCATTTTTTCTTACTGATGAGTGCCCAAACACTCATCATTTTGTACCTATATTTGACTGTAAAAACACTGAAAACACCAAAATGCACCTAATATTACTGCAGATATCCTTGGATTGTGTTTTATGTGTTTCAAGTACAAATGGATTGAAAACGGGTAAAAGATGAGCAAAGTAAGCTGAATTGGCAGAATCAGTCCCTAAACTTTTAGAAATTTGCAGATTTGGCCCCTGGTGGAATATTTTTGGATGAAAGGTCAACATTGGTCCTCTGGAATTCACAAGTTGTCAACATTGGTCCTTGGAATGAAAGTTTGAGGAATTTGCATTTTGGTCCTTCAAGCTTTAATATTTGGCAATTTTAGTCCCTAGAGGTCCCAAATTGGAAAATCATTTAAGGACCTTTGGAAATTAACTATTGGCAAATTAGGCCTTCCAAAAATTCAGAAAATACACACTGGTCCTTGGGCTTTTGTAGCTAAGCAAACCAAACGGATCCCTTGATATGAAATCTAATCCACCAAACTAATCCACCCCAAACCCAGCTCACCCTTTTGCCTGGCCCAAACACTCCTTAGCCCAATCCACCCCCATCCTTGCTTTATTAATAAAAACGTGAGTAAAAAAAGTCAACCCTCTCCATCTCCCACCTTTTCCCTGGTTTCAAGCTTCACCCAGTACACCCATCCCCATCACATGTACCTTCTCCAAACATATTTGTTCCCCCTCCTCTCCCCAATAAGCCTACACCATCCACCTTACCCATCACCAATACCAATCCCACTTCCCTCCACTGCCATTTCATCCATCCATAACCTTTTGGGCGCCAATTTACTACCAAGGGCTGAGATCAAATTAAGTGAAGCCAATGGCTAGGATTTGATGAGAAGAAGCACAGAAAAGTATCCAAAGCTATTCTCTCTCACACAAAAAGCAAAAGGAGAGAAGCACAAGAAACCCTAGTTTTTCTAGTATAAATAAATAGATTGTATGCCATTCATAAGGCAGTAGGGTTTTTAAGTATTGTTCTAGTTTTAAAGTTTTTGTACTCTTTACTTTTATTAATGAAAATTTAATTTTTCTAAGTTTTACAATCTAAATTTTCTTAGCTTAATTCTCTACTCATAATTGTAACTGCTTATGTGCATTAGCTTATTTTGACCACTGTTATGAGTCCCCTTCTGCTTATTTAGTCAAGTTATAGCTTAATCAGTAATGGTCTTTCATTTTAGCCTTTTAATCTCAATTTTCATTCATAAATTTTCAAAACAGTCAACTCAAGGACTGGTTGGTACAAGGATCTTTTGTGGTCTTTGAAATGTTTTTTTTTTTTTTCCAAATTTCCATTTAGGATAGTTTCAACTTAGAGTGTTTATTAATTTCAAAGCAAGCTTGAGTAGTCTAAAGGAGCTTTATAGCTTCTTGTTTAAGTTTTAATTCATAACTATTTTATTTAATCCTAATGTAGATTTAGCTTTAGCTTTATTTTGTGGACCTCATTGCTGAATTCTAATCTTAGATAGGTTAGTTTAAGATTACAACCTGGTCCTTGACTTGTATAGGACATAGTACCAAGTTTTCTCCCATTTAAGTTAACTTAGCAGTCACCTTAATTGCCTAACAGTCTTGCTTTTAGATCAAAAATTAGTTCAGCTCAATTTGTATTTAGGTTTCCACTTTTGGTTTACTAGCAGTTAGGTGGAAATTCTTGACTTTTGCAAGCTTATTTTCTAGTTAGGAACTAATTTAGTAGCTTAATTCAGCCTTGCAATCCACACCCCCAAACCTGCATACCTGTTACATCAGTACCAAAGCACCCCTTTTTAATCATAATTCTCAGCTAAGATTAGGTAGATTTAGGTTTTAAAATTGGTATTACTAATAGTTTGTAAGTTAAATCTCACTTAGTTTTAGCTAATTTTAAATTTTAAGGCTTAATTTGTGGCTTATCCTTGGGCTGCAAATCAGCATGACACCAAATAGCTGGCCTGCAATTTAGCTTGTCCCACCAGCCCTCAATAGAGTATTTTTAACTTGTTCATTACTTGCCCATTTGACTTGAATTTTGGTCCTCAGCTTATTCCCCAGCTTGTTTACATAATCATATTTTTCTTTTATTTTTGTGATTTTTTTCTACAGCTTATTCAGGCCCTCAAAGTCAGCCCTTGGACCTGCTACACCTGGTACATCAGTCCACCCATTTTCATGTTTTAGTGCTTTTTATGTGCTTAATTCATTCCCTCATTGCTTATTTTAAGTTTCCCTAGTAAGCCTTAGCTTAATTTTCCCATTTGATAGCCTTTTCTTAGCTTATGCATGCCCCCCCACAAGCCTGCACAATTCTAATCTCAAGTCCACATTGAGCACACATAAGCTCACTTATAAGCTCTTGTAAGCTCCTTTCTATCTCAAAATTAGCATACATGTTCTGTAGTGGCTTGTGATTATGTGCATTAGATTTTCTTGCATTTGCTTATTGGATATTTTCTTAATTTTAAGCCCAAGTCTGCCCTGCACCACTTGAATCTGGCCAAATCAGTTGTTTTTCATAAGTTCAGTTAAGTTTGTTACTTGAGATTAGTCCTTGAGCTTGTGGCTTCTTAGGAAGCTCACACACCTAGTTTATAGGATCAAAGTTCATATTGGATCTCTGAGCTTATTTAATAAGCTCTTATTGGCCTGCAAATTGCCCTGTGTGGCCTGTTTGGTTGTGTAACTTTGGACAGTACTTATTTCTACTTATTTGATCTTTGTGGCCTGATCATTTGTACTTTTTAGTTTATTTGCATCACCTTTAGTGCCTTTTAGCTTATTTTATCCTTTAGATTAGTTGTTAGGTTATTCCTTAGTTTTTTTTTTCAAAGTTCAAGTTTTGTTTCAAACCAACTTTAGCTCACTGTTGGTTTAAGGAAGCTAGTTCGAGCTTATTTGATCCTAAAGACCAAAAAGTGTTAGGATCAAAGTTTATAATCCTAACACGTTAATAGAACGACATTTACGGGATTACATTAGCTATCTTGAAAGGCACAAACACATGGACTATAAGCGTCATTATTGTAAAGTTGTGTGTTTGTTGACCTATTAATACCCCCTCTATACTTCCATGGAGGGGTGAGACTTTGTGTAATTTACTTTTTCATCTTTCTTATTCAATAAAACACCTAGTTTCCCTTTACTCTCTACTTTCTCTCTCTAACTATGGCTTTCATCTTCTTCCACCAAACCCGACCTCCCGAATCACATAATCAACATAAAAATACGATCCAACAAGTGGCATCAGAGCCAAGGTTATTATTTTGTTGATTTTGTGGTTTTACCTTGTCAAAGTTGTTACCTTTAAGCTGTTTAGCCATCGGTTCGTACTATTTCTATAATTTTTTTGGTCACAACAGTTATTACACAGCTTTTTATGTATCCTAATATGGTCAAAAAGTTAACAACCTTACACTTTCAGTTTCATAATACTACTATCAGTATCATTCTGGTTGTTTTCTTTTAGGTCACGTTTAATAGATTTATTACTCAAATCTTGTGACTTTTTTGTCCCTTTACCGTGGAATATTTGTGGTCAAAATGAAGGCAAATACATGGTCTTAATATTCGGAATCTGCAAAAAGTCTCGCCGGAATCTGGTCGGAATTTCTTGTATAAGAGATTCTCGATTTGTACTTGTTTTCGAGAACACATGTGGTTTTCGAGAACACAATACCCTACATATCGAAAACATGTTCTCAATAAAGCCTGTTCTCGATAAACATGTTCTCGATAAATCTGTATTCTCGATAAATACAAAATTTTGAAAAAACATGTTAACAAAGTTTCAAAAATTAAAGATTTCCAAATGTTTCGAAAACAGAAGTAAGATGAAGGAGAGATGAAACCAAGACCGTTTTGACCAAATCAAAATACCAATTAAACTCATTGACGTCAGTTTATAATAGTGATGAGTGTGTGAATACTCATCATTTTTGGTTAATCTGAACTGCAAAAACATTTAAAAACACTTAGAAATGCATCAAAATACTGAAAATATCTCAAAATTGTGTTTTATACGTTTCAGATGCAAAATGAGTAAAAACAAATGAAAAACGAACAAAGTTTGCATAATTGGCAGTTTCAGTCCCCCAAGTTTCAAAACTTGCCAAAATTAGTCCCTGAGCATTTATTTTGAAAGAAAAGTCAACCCAAGTCCTTTACAAATCAAAAGTTATCAAAATTGGACTTTGGGTGAAAAGTTTGAGAAAATTACAATTTAGTCCTTGAAGTTTCAAAAATGGCAAAAATGGTCCCTGGGTTTTCAAAAATGGAAAATTATTATTCAAAGCCCTTGTACTATTTCAACTTGGCAAAGTAAACCCTTTTTGATAGTTTTTGGAAATTTGCAATTTCACCCCCTAAAAATCCAAAAGTTACATATTTGGTCCCTGGTGTTTTAAAAATAGAAAATTTACATCTTTGGTCCTTGGGTTATTGGTATTTGGCAATTTTGTTCCTTATAATATATTTTGGGAAATTACATAGCAGGTCCCTCAACTTCTCAGTTTTACATAATTGGTCCTTGTGTTTTTGGGCTACGATACAAACGGACCCTTTATGTTGTTAACCCAATCCAAACAACACAATCCACCCAAATACAAAACCTTTCAATCCAATCCACCCACAGCCTAACTCCACAGCCCACTATCCCAAGCCCACCAAAAATAAACTAAAAACACCCCGTATATCAATACCAGGTCAAACCTGGTTTGACCCGTCTCCTACTCATCCCCCTCATCTCCACACGTGAACCCTAGCCTGCTCCAATCCCTGCAAACCCAACATCCCATCATTACACCTCAACTCTGCCAACACTCCACCCCTACCCCTGCTCCACTACCTTTCCACCACAATAATACAAATTACCCCTGCCAAAAGCAAAAAGCAAAAAAATTGCTAAACCCCCATTTCCCGTCAAACCTAATATACGGCCAAGATCAAAATTTGGAATCCAAGGGTGCAAAACTGAAGTGGGAAAAAGTCAAAGCTCCTTTGTGAAAGATATAAAAGGAAGAAGAAAGAGGAAAAGTGGAGATATAGAGAGCAGTAGTTAAAAATAGATTTTTAATTTAAATTCAAAAATGCAGAATTGTAGTTAAATGTGCTTTTAGTTTTAAGTAATGTAAGGGATCTGTACTCTTTATTTTCAATCAAGTCTAATTCAAGCTTTTCACAAAAAAATTCAATCAGTGTATTATTTTTCATTTATATCTGCTTATTTATGATTGCTTAGTTAACTGCTTATTATTGTTAGGCTTGCACTTATTTCACCATTACCTAGCTTATTTAGTTCATTGCTTTTAGTTTCTTAGAGTTGTGAAAACTTTGGTAGAAGAAATCCTAGGCAGACCTAGGATTAAGGAGTGTTTAGCTTGGCATGACTTTTTAAAGTCAAACTTGTTATTGGTAATTTTGCTCAATTGACACTGCTTTAATTTGATTCAGTAAGTTATTTTAGATCAGTTTATGGTATCATTGAATAAACAAATAGCTTACATAGCAGAGTGGGTGATTTGGTAACCTTATTGCTATTGAATCTGTCATAATCTGATATTATTGCCTAAGGTAACATTGAATGTTAAAATTAGCTTTAATAAAGTTTATTAGATGTAACTTGGTTGTATGTACACTAGTTAGAAGCTTGCATCTTGGTTTGAGTTACCCATTTCCACCCAACTTCATTTAGCAGTCTGCTGTCCAAACCACTTCAAACCTCTATTTTTAATTTCCTCATTAGTCAATATTAGGCTCTAGAATTTCTTGTACAACTTATTTTCCAGCTTATCTTAAAGTCTTTATTTTTATTTTATTTTTACAAATTTACTTTCACTACTTTTAGAGCCCTTGAAGTGAGCCCCTAGGCCTGCAATATCCTGCACCCAGTTTTGCTACACTGACCATTTTCACATGACCACTGCCTGTTCACTTGTGGGGCCCACTCCAAGCTTATTAGCTTTTTATGAAGCTTTTCTATGGGGCTTGCTGGTTCAAGGTTAATATGGGACCTGTTAGCTTATCTGTGGGCCCTATCAAGGGCTGAAGTTAGCATATTGGGTCTGCTTCAGGGGTGTTTGTTTGATTTAGCTTAGTTCATGACTTTTCAAGTGCTTTTTAGGCCCTCATGACTGCTTATTCTCTGCACCCATTAGCTTTTTAGGATTCCCTTATATCCCTTTTGTATGTATCCCCCCCCTAGTTAGCTTAGAATAGCTTTTGGTTAGCCTAAGGTAGCCACCCCTGCTGCACATCAGTCACTCCCTTTCTCCTTTTTTTTTGTTCAAATTCAGTGCTTATTCAAGCTTATTTTGTCTTTAATCTGCTCTATGATTGGCTTAACTTAGGTTAGTAGGTTAGTTTAGGTTTAGCTTTTGTGAGTTCAGCTTATTTGTACATGTTTCAGCTTATTTGAGCCTCCCAGTCAACACCAACTCAACAGCTTCTGCTTATGAACCTTTAGTGTTGACTGAGGGTGTTTTGATACTTGTTTGGTGCTGATTTAAGGTCATTAGTTGTTGTTGCTAACCTGTGCATGGTTGCCTGAGCTTATGCTTCTTTCAATTC
This sequence comes from Artemisia argyi, assembly GCA_030686995.1. Lineage (NCBI taxonomy): Eukaryota > Viridiplantae > Streptophyta > Magnoliopsida > Asterales > Asteraceae > Artemisia > Artemisia argyi. The sequence goes on along the minus strand of CM060700.1, from coordinate 90,752,559 downwards.
TTACTTATGAGCTTTTGAATTAGCTTCCCTCACTCATTCACTCAACTGCTTGGACTCACCATGGCAGTAAGCTGATCCTTTTCTTTAGCCTCTAACATGTTCCCTAGATTGATTTAGCCTGAGATTATTGGTCTCTTGGGAGCTAGTAGTACTAGCTTTTGGGATCCAAGCTTATCTTGGGCTCAAGAGCTTTTGCCCCTAGCTTAATAAGGCCTGCAAAGTCCTTGTTTGGGGACTGTTTGAGCTTATTGATTGCATCTTATTTGATCAGGTTCCTTGGCTCATTCTAGTGTATTTATTTGCATATTCTGGCTTATTTTAAGTTTTCTTCATGGAATTTTAGCTTATTTAACCTTTAGGATTAGGTGGTAGCTTTTGGTTAGCTTCTTCATTCACAAAATCCATTTTTCACCCATAAAAGCCAAACTGTTGGGCAATAAGCCCTCCACAGTGCTTATTTTGGATTTTCAAAAAAGTTGGTTTTACAAAAATCTCTTGTTTTCAGTTGGTAAATAATTTTGTAAAAGAAAAAAAATCAGAAAAACCAAATTTAATTTCTAGTGATAGCTTCTATTTAATATAATTTTGCTTTTTAATTTTTCTTTTAAATTTTTTTCAAGTACTTATCTGTTTTTATATTTTTCTTAAATTCCTAGTATATTAAAGTATTTTTAGGAATTTTTCTAGATTTTTTTCTTTTCATTTGCTATTTTTAATAATTAATATTAGTTTATTACTAATTAATTAATATTAGATAATTAAATAGTATAAATAGTTTTTATTAAGTACTCCTATGTTTTTATATTTTTCCTAGGTTTTAAATGTCATAAAATATTTTTAAAAAAAGTTTTAGAATTTTTACTATTCATTTGCTATTTTTCCTTAATTTAATTAAGCTTAATTAGTATTTAAATCTTAGTTAATTAATAATAAATAGAGAAAAAGTAGGAAAAATATATTTTTAGTTTTAAAATTACTTTTATATTATTTTAGAATTTTTAGAATTAAATTTTCATTTTTCTAGCTTAAATTCATAATTAGTGTAATTTAAATATTATTAATTAGTTATTAAATAGTAATTAATTAATAGTAAATAATTAAATAGTGTAAAAATTAATTTTCTTTTTCTAAAAATTTTCTTTTATCATTAGGATTGTAAAAATGTAATTTTAATGTTCGTAGGTATTTTATTTCACCAAAACTCGTGTTTTATTTCGTACGTCTACGTAGAATTAAATCAAACGTTCGCGTTTTTAGACTTAGCTCACGTTTTTAGTATATCTGATCATCAGTAAATGTTAATATAGTATTTCTAAGTTATTTTCATTCCTCATCTCGTAGTGTAATCACTCAAACCCCTTTTCTGTCCAAATTCACCCGATCACAAACCCGTTTTCTATACCATCACACCTCGCTGGGACATAACGACCCGGGAATACACTGTACTTCCGCTGAGATTGACTCTAGGTAGTTGGACTTTGTTGACCATTCACCTGTTGAATTAGGTTGACCGTTTGGAATCAATCAAATAGCATCATCAGTAGTCCACTATCAAAACTACATAAATCACAGCCAATACCAAGACAATACAACAAAATCTATCCGAATCCAATTAATCTACTCCTAATCTAGATATTACCACATCTTCATGTCGCTACCCAACACTCATCTCAAATTATCAAAACTTAATCAATGCAGCTGGAAATGAAGAGGATCTCAGTTTGTTCACTTATGTACCAATCTTTCAAAGATCTTAAAGGAGTGAACAATAAAACATCATCGATCTATTTTTTGAAGACTAAGCTTCAATAACTATCCGAATCATATTAAGAATTAATCAAAACAAATATGTTTCAATTATTTCTATCGTTCGTTAAATGTTAAAAGAAAACAAATGAACTTTCCTTGCTTCGTTCTAAGGCGTTCCAAACGGACAATTAACACAAGTTGACCCTACCTGAGACCCTCCAAAGGATCTTGAAGCCTTTTGAGCATCTTCTTGATTCGAAAACGAGCAACAACAGAAGAATAGGTCACAGTAAGGTTATGAATTATTGTTTGTGATGATCGATTTAAAGGGTAATTGTATCAGTTGTGACTTTGATTGATAGATCGATATGTTTGGGAGATGTTTTTGGAGAGATGAAAGAGGAGGGGGCGGACTTATTATGATTCGGGTTAAGGAAATGTGAAATATTAGGATAGTTAGTTTGTATCTGATCTTATGTGTGGATCAGATCAACTATTGGATTTGGGCCTAGGTTTAACTTCTTGGCTTTTGGCTGAGTTGGTATTGTTAGCCAAGTTTGGTATTGTGGTTTGGGCTAAATATTACAGAAATGTGGCGGACTGGGTTAGTATGTCTATTTTGGACTGTATACAATAATTTTGTTGGGTGAAAATGGTTTAAAAGTAATTAATTTATTGTAAGGTCTAATGCTTTGTGGTATAATATTTTGGTGAACAGAGTTGTATTCTGGTCATATACAAATTTTCACGGGATGATACATTTTTTTACAAGATCAGGAACCATTATCAAGATTCGTTTAAACCTTTAAACGGCTAGTTTTGGGCATTTAACCGTAAGATGTGACTACGGAGTTAATTCTTTATTATTTATTTGAGGTTGAAGTGGAATTTCATGGGTGCGTGTACTTAGTATCTGAAGATATCGGGGTTGGTTGGATGCATGATTCTTCGAGATCCTTGTTCGAGCTTTTTTTCGTACAAATGACCAAGACTTGAGTTGTCTGGTTATACCTGATGTAAGGAGTTACGTTGTTGTGCTCACAGTGTATAGCTATCACTTTAAAGGAGTTACGTTGTAGTGCTCAAGTGTCACCAAAAGATGTGGATGATTCAAGAGACGTTCATATACAATAAAGGATGGTTGGATGGGTATATGAGTCTACCTTTATTGAAATTCTTAGTATTGGTTCTTAGTCAGACAATAGTGCAAGTTTAAGTCACAAGTTTGGATTATTTTACTTCAGTCTCAAGTTTGTCATATTGGGTTTTCTCCATTAGTGGTCACTACAAAGAGCCGACAGAATGATAATGGGGTTGGTAAAGAGTTAGTTGAGAAGAGTAGCAAAGAGTAGAGATGTTTATCAGCAGTTGATTCTCATAGGCTATTTATGATACTTCACACATAATCGGTTGATTGGACATATGGGGTTACGCTGCCTCCGTTTCCATCGTAAACATAGTGTGTATGCTTCTGATTCCGCGAAGACATCGTGGGGGAAGAGAGAGTGGGTGTTGTTTTGCTTCTTTGACTTTTCTTGACTTCTTTGCGAAAACACTCATTTTCCACGAGGATCTGCAATTAGGGGGAATAAATGTGCACATCAGGGACGCATAATAGACTCAGATGATCGAGCTTACAATTTTATTACTACCGGAGAGACGTCCGCAGAGATGATCAATGGTTCAATTTTCTAATTTTGGTGTAATCGTTTCAACTCTCGCGGGTTGTGAAGTGTGAAGTAGCCTGCATATGTGAGAAGATCTTTCTGATTTCTTGCATGTTACCCCCGAACGGAACTTCCGCATTGAGTATAACTGTGATTAAGTGACTAGTCAGATTTGCTTGGTGTGGTTTACGATGTTATCTACAAATTCCGCTGCATACTCAAAACTTCAATAGTTAGAAGACATGTGGACAACATCAAAGTTTCGACTCTGCTGAAGACGGTTGTCTGTTTGGGGGGAAGCTGATTCAGAAACTTTGCCAAAAAGAAGTATACGAAGAAGCCGCTAAAGACATGCAGCATGAATTGGGGGGAAGTTAATCCATTTCATGCATATTACATCATTTGCCTACAAGTGAAGATAAAGTTTTCAAGCCGAGGTACAAGATGAAGACAAAGAGTGTCAACTGTAGTCATCCTCAACATTTGAAGAGCTTATGAAGACCTTTCTTTATTTGTATTTGTACTTGTAGGAAATGTTGTAAGTAATCCCTTATGTCGCCCCATTGGGGGAAGATTGTTAGGATCAAAGTTTATAATCCTAACACGTTAATGGAACGACATTTACGGGATTACATTAGCTATCTTGAAAGGCACAAACACATGGACTAGAAGCGTCATTATTGTAAAGTTATGTGTTTGTTGACCTATTAATACCCCCTCCATACTTCCATGGAGGGGTGAGACTTTGTGTAATTTACTATTTCATCTTTCTTATTCCATAAAACACCAAGTTTCCCATTACTCTCTACTTTCTCTCTCTAACTATGGCTTTCATCTTCTTCCACCAAACCCGACCTCCCGAATCACATAATCAATATAAAAATACGATCCAACAAAAAGTTTTCACAAAAGTTGGTTATAATTGTAGTTTAAATAGTTTGCAAAAAGAAAATCAAAAGAAAAAAAATAGTTGTAAAAAATGTGGGGTTGTGGGATTCGAACCTGGGACATAGGGGCATAACAAACACAACCACACAACACTCACACCATCTGCCCTAGGGACTTGTTTCGTTTATACCATGCACCCTTAAATATTTAATATAGTTTTTTTTGTTTAGCTTATTCAGCTTAAGAGTCTGTAGTGCTTATTTTCTGCTTACTTTGTAACTGCACCACCACCTTTTATATTTTTCTTAGGTCCTTATTAACCTGTAGTATTTACTAAAAAAGTTTCATAATTTTAAGATTAGTTTTAGTATTTATTATAATTTAATTAGTGTTTAATAGAAATTAAATCATAATAAATAGAATTTTTATTGAAATTTTAATTTTCTTTTTTCTAAAATTTTCTTTTGTCATCTAGTTCGTAGGAAAATCATTTTTAAACCCGTAGGATTAACGTAGCTTAAAATTCACTTTTATTTTTGTACGTTTACGTTTATTTTAAACTTAAACGTACGTTTTTAGTTTTTTTTAACGTCTCTAGTTAATTTCATTTCACGTAATTGTTCACATAGCTTGTCTAAGCTATTTCCTTTTATATTTTCTTAATTTTATCAATCATAACCTTTTATCGTTGAAAATCACCCGATCACATTACGTTTAAAATACCATTCACGCCTCACTGGGACTTAAATGACCCGGGAAAACACTGTACTCCTTGGTGAATTGGCACAAGCTGTTTGACCATATTCACCATATCCGTGGTTGACTTTGGTTGACCATTTCTAGTCAATCAAAATTTGGCACCGCTGCCGGGTAGGCTGTGCTGCATATTCACAATGTCTTAGATATTAGTGGTTTTTCACATTCGTCACTGTAAAAATCCCACCATTTTTGTAAATTTTTAATCAAAACATCAAAAAGTCATTAACACTTTTCCTAAAGTGTTAACAACACCAAAAAAAATCATAAACAACAAAACAAATCGTGAAGTTAAATTACTTCGATTTCTTTAAGATTACAACCTACACAAGTGGTAAAGGTAAGTTCTGACATTAAATTGCGAACTGAAAAGAGATCAATTCTCCTCTTCCGCCACTCTGCGAGTAATCTTAAAGAAAACGATTTTGGTTAACGAATCGATACCAAAAAATAACTCCAAAAAGTTTTTTCACATACACACAAAAACCCAAAAACATTCTTCTTTTTCTTCTGAATAAATACATAAAATACATTGTCGCAAATCAAGACAGAATACCTACCAACTGAGGGTGTGAACATTAATAAGTTCCCAAACAAAAGATTAAAACTTGCCATTGTATGCTTGTGAGTGGTGTACCTTTTCTAAAGAAGCCATTCATTTGTGATTATCGGTTTAAGTTCACTGTGGTTTTGCCTCGATTTTGTTTTGATTGGTTTTGTTCCTAGTGCATGCGCACTCGTTCTTCTAGGTCTACTAGCCCATTACGTGAGCTTGTAAGAATTTCTAGAAGACATCGTAGACGTTCAGCACCAACAGTCGGATCTGAGATCCGTACTGTTTCCACATCTGCTGTTACCATGGCAGAAGACCGCCCCATGGGTGAGCTTCTCCAAGCACCCATCGAGGGTTACGGAGATGCTATTGTTGTTCCAACCATCGTGGCTGATAATTTTGAGCTCAAAACCGGGTTACTAAATCTTGTAACCTTAAGTCAATTCTACGGTTTTGAGAGGGACGATCTCATGCTCACATTCGATTGTTTAAGAAAATCACGTCAACCATCAAATACAAGAATGTCCCGTCTGAAGTAATCAAACTTCTTCTCTTCCCATTTTCCCTCGAGGGCCAAGCCCGGATTTCGCTTGAAAAACGACCCCCTCGTTCAGTTGAAACATGGGAAGATCTTGTCAAGAAATTTGTGAATGAATTCTTCCCACCTTCTAAGACCACGAGTCTTAAAAACGAAATCACCAAATTCACTAAAAAATATGATGAATCATTTGGTGAAGCGTGGGATCGTTTTAAAGAATTACTTCGCAAATTTCCTCATCACGGTTTCTCCGAGTTGATGCAACTCGACACTTTCTACAATGGTGTGAGCCAAACTAATCATGATTCTCTCAATGCCTCCGCGGGAGGTAATTTTTTGAGTAGAGCCACAAAAGAAGCTTTAGCTACCATCGAAAATAAGTCTAAGCTCCGCACTACACGAAGCAAGCCGGTTGTTTCCCAAGTGAGTGTTGGTCCTTCTACTTCATCTCCCGTGAGTCAATCTAGCACCGATGCTAAGATTGATAAACTCACAGATTCTATTCAAGCTTTGATACTCTCCCTGCAAAAGAAAGTCTCTTTCCCACAAACTTCTTCTCCTGTTGAAGTTAAAAAAAGTGGAATTCTGTGTTACGTGTGGTGGTCCTCATGCCTATTATAATTGTACTGCCACCGATGGTATTCCGTATGAAGCACATGCAATAGCCGGGACTTCCAATCAAGGAGGCAACCAATACCGCCCTCCTATGGACCCGAACTATCATCCTAACCACTACCCTAGACCACCCGGTTTCAATCAAAATCAAAATGTTCAAAACCATAACCAAAACCAAAATCGAATGAACCAAGGTTATCAAAACCAAGGGAATTTCAATCAAGGTCAAGGTTTCCAAAATCAAAACCAAGGTTTTCAAAATTAAGGTTTCCAACATCAAGGAAACTTTAACCGAAACCAAGGGCAGGGTAATTTTAACCAAGGGTATTTTCATGGAAACAACAACCAAAATCAGGGGAATTTTCAACACCAAGGTCCTAAACAGAACAACCGAGCTCAAAAATTTCCTAATCAAACTCAAGCCATTGCTCCAACTGGGCCATCGTCTGATGCGTTGTTAAAACAATTCATGAAATCCAAGGAAGAAATGAACAAGTTGTTGGTCAGTCAAATTTCTGAAATTAAAAAGTCTTTAAATGATCGACCCTCGAGCTCAGGAACACTTCCGAGTAACACGATCTTTAACCCGAGGGGCGATGCTAAGGCGATCACAACTAGAAGTGGTGTTTCATATAATGAACGCGCGATTCCTACTACCTCTTCTTCTTCTCCTCCAAAGGTAGTGGAACGCGAACCTGAGGTGACAAAGGACAAGGTGCAACCTACTAGCCTACAAAGTACCGCACACGTCCATCCTCAAGTTGTCCCAAAACACAGATCTAAACCCGAAGTTGTATTTGAACCACCAGAAACCCCAAATGAGAACCCTAAATCCAAAACTTCTATTCCTTACCCATCACGTTTAAATGAACAAAAGCTCCGTGAAAAAGTTAGTCACCAAATGGACAAATTTTTCCAAATCTTTCAAGATCTACACTTTGACATAAGCTTTACAGATGCTATCCTCTTGATGCCCAAATTTGCATCGACAATCAAAAACTTGTTAAGCAACAAGGAAAAGTTGTTCGAAATGGCTAGAACTCTGAGCAGTTCAAAAGAACTTGAGGGAAGTGACTTCGTCTTAGAAGAAATTGAGGCCTTTCTCAAAAGTGATTCGATTCCTGATGGAATCGATAACCAAGATATTGACCCCAAGAGGGATATTCTTCTCCTTGAGAAATTATTAAACGAAGATCCCTCTTCTCTTCCTGTTCTACCATAAACACTTCGTAATGAGGAAATCAAATATGTTGAAAAAACTGATGAATTTCCTGAGGTCGAACTTAAGGACTTACCGCCTCATCTTGAATATGCATTTTTGGAGGGTGATGATAAATTACCCGTCAAAATTGCTAAGGATTTGAGTGATGAGGAAAAGACTGCTCTTATAAAACTTTTAAAGTTACATAAACAAGCCATTGCTTGGAAACTCTCCGACATCAAGGGTATTGACCCAGAATTTTGTACGCATACGATCTTAATGGAGGATGACTTTAAACCAGCAGTCCAACAACAAAGAAGGGTTAATCCAAAAATCCAAGGTTCTCAAGCTTCTTGATGCCGAATTGATTTATCCCATCTCAGATAGTCCTTGGGTTAGTCCCATTCACTGCGTTCCTAAAAAGGGTGGCATTACAGTTGTCACAAATGTAGAAAACGAGTTGATTCCAACTCGATTGGTAACGGGATGGCGTGTTTGCATTGACTATCATAAGTTAAATGACGCCACCCATAAAGACCACTCTCCTCTACCCTTCATGGATCAAATGCTCGAGAGATTAGCGGGAAATGAGTACTATTGTTTCCTCAATGGTTTCTCGAGTTACTTCAAAATTCCCATTGATCCACAGGATCAAGAAAAGACTACCTTTACATGCCCCTATGGAACTTTTGCCTACAGACGTATGCCATTTGGTTTATGTAATGCTCCTGTCACGTTCCAAAGGTGTATGATGGCCATATTTTCGGACATGATCGGGAAACAATGGAGGTCTTTATGGATGACTTCTCGATCATTGGGGATTCATTCCAATCATTTCTCTCCCATTTAGACAACATGCTCAAACGGTGTGAAGGCACAAGCTTATGTCTAAATTAGGAGAAGAGTCACTTTATTGTCAAAGAGGGCATTGTCCCCGGCCATAAAATTTCCAAAAATGAGATTGAGGTTGACAAAGCGAAAGTCGATGTCATTGCTAAATTGCCTCATCCCACAACTGTAAAAGGTGTTCAGAGTTTTTTGGGTCATGACGGTTTTTACCGTTGATTCATTCAAGATTTTTCAAAAATTGCCCGGCCAATGACCCGACTTCTTGAAAAAAAGACTCCATTTGTCTTCTACGATGAGTGCATTGAAGCCTTCCAAATTCTCAAAAAGAAACTTACAGAAGCACCCATCTTAGTTGCCCCCGACTGGGACCTTCCATTCGAACTTATGTACGATGCAAGTGATTTCGCTATAGGTGCAGTCTTGGGGCAACGAAAAACCAAGCATTTTCAGCTTATACACTATGCAAGCAAGACTTTGACCGAGACTCAAACTCATTACACCACAACAAAAAATGAATTGTTGGCTGTGGTGTTTGCATTTGAAAAGTTTCGGCCATACTTAATCTTGACGAAATGCATAGTGTATACGGATCACTCGGCTTTAAAATACCTCTTTGCAAAATAAGATGCAAAGCCGAGATTGCTCCATTGGGTTCTCATCCTACAAGAATTTGATATCATCATACATGATAAAAAACGAGTTGAGAACCTGGCTGTGATCATCTTTCCCGTCTAGAAAACCCTCACCAAGATGTTTTCAAGAAAAAGAAAATAAATGAAACATTTCCTATCGAGACTCTCAATGAGGTTTCTTTTCGTGGAGACTCTTCTACCCCATGGTTTGCAGACTTTGCAAATTACCATGCGGGTAACTTTGTTGTGAAAGGGATGTCGTCCCATCAGAAAAATAAATTCTTTAAAGATGTTAAACATTACTTCTGGAACGACCCCTACCTGTTCAAAATCTGTGCGGATCAAGTCATCCGACGGTATGTTTATAGTTAGGAAGCCAATGACATTCTCAAGGCTTACCATGCTGGACCCACTGGGGGCCACCATAACCTAAACTACATCGCCAAAAAGGTGTTTGATTCCGGATTCTATTGGCCCATGATATATAAGGATGCCCAAGATTTAGTCAAGTCTTGTGACGCTTGTCAACGTCACGGGAATCTTTCACAAAAGAATGAAATGCCACAAAATGTAATTCAAGTTTGTGAAATCTTTGACGTATGGGGCATTGATTTTATGGGGCCATTTCCGTCATCTCATGGAAACAAATGCATACTCGTGGCTGTTGACTATTAGTTAAAATGGGTTAAAGCGAAAGCTTTACCCACCAACGATGCCCGAGTAGTTGTGAAGTTTTTAAAATCTCTTTTTGCTCGATTTGGAACTCCACGTGCTATAATCAGTGATCGTGGTACGAATTTATGCAATGAAAAATTTGATAAAGTCATTTAAAAGTATGGTGTAACTCACCGTCTTTCTACTGCGTATCACCCACAAACAAGTGGACAAGTAGAAGTTTCCAATTGAGGCATTAAAAGAATCTTGGAAAGGACCGTATGTGAAAATCATGCATCTTGGTCGGATAGTTAGATGATGCACTTTGGGCTTTTCGTACAGCTTACAAAACACCCATCGGGTGTATGCCTTACAAGCTTGTGTACGGAAAAGCATGCCATCTACCGATTGAGCTTGAGCACAAAGCCTATTGGGCCCTCAAGCATGCAAACTTCGACCTCCAAACAGCGGGTGATCATCACAAAGTTCAGCTGAATGAATTAAATGAGCTGCGTGATCAAGCATACGAGAATTCTTTGATCTATAAGGAGAAGACAAAGAAGATTCATGACTCAAAAATAAAGAACCGCGTTTTTAACGTTGGTGGTCGATTCCTTCTTTTCAACTCACGGTTGAAAATATTCTTAGGGAAGCTTAAGACCCGCTGGACTGGGCCATTCACTATTGCCAAAGTTTATCCATATGGCACTGTCGAGTTATTTCAAAATGACGGTCCAAATTTCAAAGTGAATGGGCATTGGTTGAAGCATTATTTTGGAGGGGATATACCATCCATGGTTGTCCCGGATCTCCAAACTTTCCCCAGGAACCAATGAATTCGGGGTTCAAGTCTAGCTAGTGACTCGGTGAACAAAAACATTAGCACAACATGGGTTTTCACCCATGTCACTGATTTCTTTCTACTTTCTAACAACTAAGTGTGGTGGAGTTTCCCCCGTGACCCTTCTTCTCAACCTATAATTGCCAATTCTTCTCCTTCCCTCACTCCATTTGAGGGAAGTGACTTCGTCTTAGAAGAAATTGAGGCCTTTCTCAAAAGTGATTCGATTCCTGATGGAATCGATAACCAAGATATTGACCCCAAGAGGGATATTCTTCTCCTTGAGAAATTATTAAACGAAGATCCCTCTTCTCTTCCTGTTCTACCACAAACACTTCGTAATGAGGAAATCAAATATGTTGAAAAAACTGATGAATTTCCTGAGGTCGAACTTAAGGACTTACCGCCTCATCTTGAATATGCATTTTTGGAGGGTGATGATAAATTACCCGTCAAAATTGCTAAGGATTTGAGTAATGAGGAAAAGACTGCTCTTATAAAACTTTTAAAGTTACATAAACAAGCCATTGCTTGGAAACTCTCCGACATCAAGGGTATTGACCCAGAATTTTGTACGCATAAGATCTTAATGGAGGATGACTTTAAACCAGCAGTCCAACAACAAAGAAGGGTTAATCCAAAAATCCAAGGTTCTCAAGCTTCTTGATGCCGAATTGATTTACCCCATCTCAGATAGTCCTTGGGTTAGTCCCATTCACTGCGTTCCTAAAAAGGGTAGCATTACAGTTGTCACAAATGTAGAAAACGAGTTGATTCCAACTCGATTGGTAACGGGATGGCGTGTTTGCATTGACTATCATAAATTAAATGACGCCACCCATAAAGACCACTCTCCTCTACCCTTCATGGATCAAATGCTCGAGAGATTAGCGGGAAATGAGTACTATTGTTTCCTCAATGGTTTCTCGAGTTACTTCAAAATTCCCATTGATCCACAGGATCAAGAAAAGACTACCTTTACATGCCCCTATGGAACTTTTGCCTACAGACGTATGCCATTTGGTTTATGTAATGCTCCTGTCACGTTCCAAAGGTGTATGATGGCCATATTTTCGGACATGATCGGGAAACAATGGAGGTCTTTATGGATGACTTCTCGATCATTGGGGATTCATTCCAATCATTTCTCTCCCATTTAGACAACATGCTCAAACGGTGTGAAGGCACAAGCTTATGTCTAAATTAGGAGAAGAGTCACTTTATTGTCAAAGAGGGCATTGTCCCCGGCCATAAAATTTCCAAAAATGAGATTGAGGTTGACAAAGCGAAAGTCGATGTCATTGCTAAATTTCCTCATCCCACAACTGTAAAAGGTGTTCAGAGTTTTTTGGGTCATGACGGTTTTTACCGTTGATTCATTCAAGATTTTTCAAAAATAGCCCGGCCAATGACCCGACTTCTTGAAAAAAAGACTCCATTTGTCTTCTACGATGAGTGCATTGAAGCCTTCCAAATTCTCAAAAAGAAACTTACAGAAGCACCCATCTTAGTTGCCCCCGACTGGGACCTTCCATTCGAACTTATGTACGATGCAAGTGATTTCGCTATAGGTGCAGTCTTGGGGCAACGAAAAACCAAGCATTTTCAGCTTATACACTATGCAAGCAAGACTTTGACCGAGGCTCAAACTCATTACACCACAACAAAAAACGAATTGTTGGCTGTGGTGTTTGCATTTGAAAAGTTTCGGCCATACTTAATCTTGACGAAATGCATAGTGTATACGGATCACTCGGCTTTAAAATACCTCTTTGCAAAATATGATGCAAAGCCGAGATTGCTCCGTTGGGTTCTCATCCTACAAGAATTTGATATCATCATACATGATAAAAAAGGAGTTGAGAACCTGGCTGTGATCATCTTTCCCGTCTAGAAAACCCTCACCAAGATGTTTTCAAGAAAAAGAAAATAAATGAAACATTTCCTATCGAGACTCTCAATGAGGTTTCTTTTCGTGGAGACTCTTCTACCCCATGGTTTGCAGACTTTGCAAATTACCATGCGGGTAACTTTGTTGTGAAAGGGATGTCGTCCCATCAGAAAAATAAATTCTTTAAAGATGTTAAACATTACTTCTGGAACGACCCCTACCTGTTCAAAATCTGTGCGGATCAAGTCATCCGACGGTATGTTTATAGTTAGGAAGCCAATGACATTCTCAAGGCTTACCATGCTGGACCCACTGGGGGCCACCATAACCCAAACTACATCGCCAAAAAGGTGTTTGATTCCGGATTCTATTGGCCCATGATATATAAGGATGCCCAAGATTTAGTCAAGTCTTGTGACGCTTGTCAACGTCACGGGAATCTTTCACAAAAGAATGAAATGCCACAAAATGCAATTCAAGTTTGTGAAATCTTTGACGTATGGGGCATTGATTTTATGGGGCCATTTCCGTCATCTCATGGAAACAAATGCATACTCGTGGCTGTTGACTATTAGTTAAAATGGGTTAAAGCGAAAGCTTTACCCACCAACGATGCCCGAGTAGTTGTGAAGTTTTTAAAATCTCTTTTTGCTCGATTTGGAACTCCACGTGCTATAATCAGTGATCGTGGTACGAATTTATGCAATGAAAAATTTGATAAAGTCATTTAAAAGTATGGTGTAACTCACCGTCTTTCTACTGCGTATCACCCACAAACAAGTGGACAAGTAGAAGTTTCCAATTGAGGCATTAAAAGAATCTTGGAAAGGACCGTATGTGAAAATCATGCATCTTGGTCGGATAGTTAGATGATGCACTTTGGGCTTTTCGTACAGCTTACAAAACACCCATCGGGTGTATGCCTTACAAGCTTGTGTACGGAAAAGCATGCCATCTACCGATTGAGCTTGAGCACAAAGCCTATTGGGCCCTCAAGCATGCAAACTTCGACCTCCAAACAGCGGGTGATCATCACAAAGTTCAGCTGAATGAATTAAATGAGCTGCGTGATCAAGCATACGAGAATTCTTTGATCTATAAGGAGAAGACAAAGAAGATTCATGACTCAAAAATAAAGAACCGCGTTTTTAACGTTGGTGGTCGATTCCTTCTTTTCAACTCACGGTTGAAAATATTCTTAGGGAAGCTTAAGACCCGCTGGACTGGGCCATTCACTATTGCCAAAGTTTATCCATATGGCACTGTCGAGTTATTTCAAAATGACGGTCCAAATTTCAAAGTGAATGGGCATTGGTTGAAGCATTATTTTGGAGGGGATATACCACCCATGGTTGTCCCGGATCTCCAAACTTTCCCCAGGAACCAATGAATTCGGGGTTCAAGTCTAGCTAGTGACTCGGTGAACAAAAACATTAGCACAACATGGGTTTTCACCCATGTCACTGATTTCTTTCTACTTTCTAACAACTAAGTGTGGTGGAGTTTCCCCCACTGTGCTTTTCTCTTGTGTGTTGTTTGCTCATGTTTCAGGTATCCTTGGGATAGTGATGATTGACGCGCCTGTTTTCAATCCAGCCGCTCAATATCTTATCCTTTTGCTAACAAATATCTAAGGATATTGTTTTGATCATTTTTGTGAAAACGTAGATTTCCGTTTCACACTTGGTTATTAGTATTACCTTTTTACGTTCTAAGTGTCGGCATAATAGCTGGTACTTTGAATATTTAGGGCATTATTCAATTCTAAGTGTGGGGGGGAATTCTATCGAATTTTGTAACATATATTGTACCTTCTAGTTCCCTAGTACCCCCGTTTTGGCAAAATTTTAAAATTTTTGCATAAAAAAGAAAAGTGTTTTGCACAAAAAAAAAAAATAAATAAAAAAAAAATAAAAGTTTTTGAAAATTTTTGCAAAAATATAATAAGTTTTGACACCTTGTTTCACTTTCCTCCGGGTAGAGTAGGAATAGAATTTTGACCTGACCGGGCACATTGAGCCCTAGTTGTTCCCTTAACTCTGTGAGGCTAAGCGTTCGCGAATCTCATTTCTTGAGGTAATGACCATTCGATTATTAGATTGATTGACTAATCGCGCCAGCGAGCTAGTGTGTGACTTGGTGACCATCCGTTATGCAAATAGCCCGCTAGCGAGCCAAGAATTGCAGTAGTGACCATCCGTTAGTTGAAGCGTCGAAATATTCGTGCCAGCGAGCTACTAATATAGAGTTTGTTTAGAAGTTAGATGCTAAACGTGGAGTAGTTGGTTCTCTTTAGAGCTCATCGTAAGTACTTGTGGCTTTTTGCTCCCACAAAATTGTCTCACCCTATACCTGTAAAAATAATAATTAAAGACATTATGTTCTGAAGAGAATCTTTGTTTTAAAAGTTGGGTACACATCAAGGTCATTCTATGAACTTCAATTCTAAAAACGGGACTTTTGAACCTCTTGTCGAAAATATGTGAGGTCTTGATCTAAAACCTTTGGGTCCTCATTTTAGGAACGTCTAGAGTGGAAATACCCCATCTTATGTAGGAAAATTTATGTCATAAATTAAAAAAAAGAAGAATAAGAGTGATTAGTGCTTAATTATTGGACAAAAGTTGATGGCGCGTGAGGTGCATGTGCATGGTCCTAGACCAGACACATGAGGTGCACGTGTATTTCTCCTTAACTAATGTCTATGAGTCTGTATGTATCCCAATTCTTTGATGTGGACCTCATTTTTAAAGCATTGATTCTCGAGAAAAGATAGAAAACTACTTAGCGTCTTAATATGGTATCTTTATCGAAATAAAAATGATCAAAACGAGAAACCATGAAGAAATTCATATCTCAACAAAAATAAAATAAATAAAGGAAAATAGGGAAATGGGAGCCAAAAGTTATTACACAAGTAACTTCCATGAGTAGTGTTAGCATCTACCTTGTAATTCAAGCTATGACTACGTTTTTACGTTTAGCATGGGAACTGGTGAAAAATCAGGAACGATGAATTCTATCCGTATGGACACTTCTCTCTGAGCTGTGTTTCCTACTCCGTGACCCTAAACGTTATTGAAAAAATGATGAAAGTCAAACATCCAGTCACATAATAAATTAAAAAAAAATGCAAAAATAGTAGTGTAGATAATAAAGCCAAAACGGGTTGATCTTGGAATTTTGGTATCCTTTCATTACTTCATATGATCGAATTGCTAGGGTCTAGCAATAGTTTAGTCTGAGGGATTGATGAGTGCTCAAACACTCATCATTTTTACCAATATTTGAATGTAAAAACACTGAAAACACCAAAATACACCTTACTGCAAATATCCTTGGATTGTGTTTTTATTTGTTTTAGGTTCAAAAGGATTGAAAACGGGTGAAAGATGAGCAAAGTATGCTGAATTGGCAGAATCAGTCCCTGAACTTTTAGAAATTGGCATATTTGGTCCCTGGTGGAAAATTTTAGGATGAAAGGTCAACATTTTTCCTCAGGAATTCACAAGTTGTCAACATTGGTCCTTGGAATGAAAGTTTGAGGAATTTGCATTTTGGTCCCTGAAGTTTCAATATTTGGCAATTTAAGTCCCTTGAGGTCCCAATTTGGAAAATCATTTAAGGACCTTTGGAAATTAACTATTTGCAAAAGTGACCCTTGGAATAACTTTAGAAGATTGGCGGATTAGGTCATCCAAAAATTTAGAAAATACACATTGGTCCTTGGGCTTTTGTAGCTAATCAAACCAAACGGATCCCTTGATATCAAATCCAATCAACCAAACTAATCCACCCCAAACCCAGCTCACCCTTTTGCGTAGCCCAAACTATCCTTAGCCCAATCCACCCCCATCCCTACTTTATTAATAAAAACGTGAGTAAAAAAAGTCAACCCTCTCCATCTCCCACCTTTTCCCTGGTTTCAATCTTCACCCAATACACCCATCCCCATCACATGTACCTTCTCCAAACATATTTATTCCCCCCTCCTCTCCCCAATAAGCCTACACCAACCACCCTACTCATCACCAATACCAATCCAACTTCCCTCCACTGCCATGTCATCCATCCACAACCTTTTGGGTGCCAATTTACTACCAAGGGCTGAGATCAAATTAAGTGAAGCCAATGGCTGTGATTTGATGAGAAGAAGCACAGAAAAGTATCCAAAGCTATTCTCTCTCACAGATAGATTGTATGCCATTCATAAGGTAGTAGGGTTTTTAAGTATTGTTCTAGCTTTAAAGTTTTTGTACTCTTTACTTTTATTAATGAAAATTTAATTTTTCTAAGTTTTACAATCTAAATTTTTTCAGCTTAATTCTCTACTCCTAATTGTAACTACTTATGTGCATTAGTTTATTTAGACCACTGTTATGAGTCCCCTTCTGTTTATTTAGTCAAATTATAGCTTAATCAGTAATGGTCTTTCATTTTTAGCCTTTTAATCTCAATTTTCCTTTATAAATTTTCAAAACAGTCTACTTAAGGACTGGTTGGTACAAGGATCTTTTGTAGTCTTTGAATTTATTTATTTTTTCTTCCAAATTTCCATTTAGGATAGTTTCAACTTAGAGTGTTTATTAATTTCAAAACAAACTTGAGTAGTCTAAAGGAGCTTTATAGCTTCTTGTTTAAGTTTTAATTTATAATTGTTTTATTTATTCCTAATGTAGATTTAGTTTTAGCTTTATTTTCTGGACCTCATTGCTGAATTCTAGTCTGAGATAGGTTTGGTTAAGATTACAACCTGGTCCTTGACTTGTATAGGACATAGTACCAAGTTTTCTCCCATTTAAGTTAACTTAGCAGTCACCTTAATTGCCAAACAGTCTTGCTTTTAGATCAAAAATTAGTTCAGCTCAATTTGTATTTAGGTTTCCACTTTTGGTTTACTAGCAGTTAGGTGGAAAGTCTTGACTTTTGCAAGCTTATTTTCTAGTTAGGAACTAATTTAGTAGCTTAATTCAGCCTTGCAATCCACACCCCCAAACCTGCAGACCTGTTACATCAGTACCAAAGCACCCCTTTTTAATCATAATTCTCAGCTAAGATTAGGTAGATTTAGGCTTTAAAATTGGTCTTACTAATAGTTTGTAAGTTAATCTCACTTAGTTTTAGCTAATTTTAGATTTTAAGGCTTAATTTATGGCTTATCCTTGGGCTGCAAATCAGTATGACACCAAATAGCTGGCCTGCAATTTAGCTTGTCCCACCAGCCCTCAATAGAGTATTTTTAACTTGTTCATTACTTGCCCATTTGACTTGAATTTTGGTCCTCAGCTTATTCCCCAGCTTGTTTACATAAACATATTTTTCTTTTATTTTTGTGATTTTTTTCTACAACTTATTCGGGCCCTCAAAGTCAGCCCTTGGACCTGTTACACCTGGTACATCAGTCCACCCATTTTCATGTTTTAGTGCTTTTTAGGTGCTTAATTCATTCCCTCGTTGCTTATTTTAAGTTTCCCTAGTAAGCTTTAGCTTAATTTTCCCCTTTGATAGCCTTTTCATAGCTTATGCATGCCCCCCACCAGCCTGCACAATTCTAATCTCAAGTCCACATTGAGCAGACATAAGCTCACTTATAAGCTCTTGTAAGATCCTTTCTGTCTCAAATTTAGCATACATGTTCTGTAGTGGCTTGTGATTATGTGCATTAGATTTTCTTGCATTTACTTATTGGATATTTTCTTAATTTTAATCCCAAGTCTCTCCTGCACCACTTGAATATGCCAAATCAGTTGTTTTTCATAAGTTCAGTTAAGTTTGTTACTTGAGATTAGTCCTTGAGCTTGTGGCTTCTTAGGAAGCTCACACACCTAGTTTATATTAGCTGTTAGCTTATTCCTTAGTTTTTTTTTTTTTTTTTTTTTTTTTTATCAAAGTTCAAGTTTTGTTTCAAACCAACTTTAGCTCACTGTTGGTTTAAGGAAGCTAGTTCAGAGCTTATTTGATCCTAAAGACCAAAAAGTTTTCAGAAAATTTGGTTATATTTGTTGTTTAAATAGTTTGCAAAAAGAAAATCAAAAGAAAAAAAAATAGTTGTAAAAAATGTGGGGTTATGGGATTCGAACCTGCGACATAGGGGCATAACAAACAAAACCACACAACACTCACACCAACTGCCCTAGGGACTTGTTTCGTTTATACCATGCACACTTAAATATTTAATATAGTTTTTTTTTTGTTTAGCTTATTTAGCTTAAGAGTCTGTAGTGCTTATTTTCTGCTTATTTTGTAACTGCACCACCGCCTTTTATATTTTTCTTAGGTCCTTATTAACCTGTAGTATTTACAATAAAATTTTCATAATTTTCAGATTAGTTTTAGTATTTATTATAATTTTTATTGAAATTTTAATTTTCTTTTTTCAAAAATTTTCTTTTGTCATCTAGTTCGTATGAAAATCATTTGTAAACCCGTAGGATTAACGTAGCTTAAAATTCATTTTTATTTTTGTACGTTTAAGTTTATTTTAAACTTAAACGTACGTTTTTAGTTTTTTTAACGTCTCTAGTTAATTTCATTTCACGTAATTGTTCACATAACTTGTCTAAGCTATTTCCTTTTATATTTTCTTCATTTTTTCAATCATAACCTTTTCTCGTTGAAAATCACCCGATCACATTACGTTTAAAATACCATTCATGTAACACCCCCAATTCATGATGCAGCGGAATTCAACTTGGGTGTTACTCGACGGCACAACAGTCATAATAATAGAAAACGAACTCTAACCGAGTCGTTTTATAAAGAGTTGTCATTCAAATTTATTCAAATATATCAGAGTTTACATAGTTAGGTCCCAAAAAGGTTCCATGTTTCAAAATACATCAATATAAAGTCTTTTGATGTTTTATCGAATGACAAAGTAGTTTATAGCCTTCTTCCTTTAGTCCGTGCCCTTCCGCTTCATTCTTGATTTTCATGGACTTGAAATACATGCTTAAGAGGTCAACACAAAGGTTGAGTGATATTCATAGAGTTTGTTTAACGGTTGAACACAATATGTTGGTAGTATGAGTTAATTAGACTCATACTTATGTTGGAAAACAAAACAGTTATTATTATATACTAAGCTCATGCAACCAATACGTTAACGGGTACCAATATCAATCGGCGGTTTTGTTGCCCCGGTAAGTACTTTGCCGTCATACTTAATGTTTCAAATATAGTGCATTCGTTTGAACTAATCTGCTCAAAAAAATGGGATTCGTCAATCCCAATAGGCCTATTCACAATACTCGCGCTCACTAATACTAGTGATTAAATAGTTCATGATATGGGGCCAAGGATTGGCAAGGAAGGTACTTAGTAATAATAAAACAATCAGGCAGCATACAGTTTCAAAGCATTGTGTTCGGTTTAAAATAACATGTATTCCCCCCAAGGGTTTGTAAAACATTGAAGTAATGTAAAGTGGGGCTATGAACTCACCTTAAGTAAGATAGCAAGTAGTGAAGGTAATGGTTGGATCGTGAAGGTTTCTACGAGCAACCTATAATAGAATGTTGCGACTTAGGATTGGAGTAAAGAATATGAAGAGGTGCCCATATATATGTCTTGCATTTAGTCCATGATGTGGTACTTTGTAAAGTGTAAGTATATGAAAAGAAATGGTTGTGAAACATGTATAGTTTATATATCGTTTACTACTGTTCGAGCCGACATAATTCAGAAGTCATGTTAGTAAACGTTCGAGGAGCCAGGACACTTTAATTCGTAAATCCACAACTCATCTCGACGGCTCACATAATGAACTCCTCACATGAGGCTCCCTACTATTGTAGTAGTTGATAATATATATATATATATATATATATATATATATATATATATATATATATATATATATATATATATATATATAAGTTTTGATCCGAAAAATTACATGTCCAATATTTGAATAAACTTAGAAAAGTTTATTTTTACATGAAGATTGTTATTAGGGTAAGTTTCTTATAACTTGAATGACAAATACTTGTAATATCTCATGGTTCTTTTAGATGAAGTAGATCCAAATTGTATGTTCAAGTTATCGCCAACTCTTTGGTTCATGTTTTCGCCTAAGTAAGTTTATATGGTCATTTAATCATGGCCTTGCCATGACCTTTGGTCATTGTTCCATGGTCTTGAGACTCAACCTTGGCTCTAGCCATGGTTGTGGTCTTGATTCTAGGTCATAAGACCTCTTGGTCTTTTTAAAACATAACCATTATATAGTGACTTATATATGTAAATAGCTGTTAAGAAACTGAGAAAAATTTCATTCGTTATTAGTTTTCTGGAGAGGTGCTCCTGAGTTTTTGAAGAAAACGTGATTCCGGACAACTTTCGTGCTTTAACTTTTTCATGAAACGGACCAGAAAGGCCTCTTTTTTCGTGTTTTATGTTCTGTGACAGAAACTATTTAGGCAGTTTTGCCGCAAAGTTTTGGTAACTTCAAATGGTCATAACTTTTGACTCGTATACTCGTTTTAGGTGGTTCAAATTGCTATGGTTTCCTTGTTAGGTCCTCTACTACAATATGTAATGATCCAATATCATAATTTTACCATTTTGATCAGGTTTTACCAAGAAAGTCACTAGTTTACTTGTTTAAATAACATAAGTTAACAATCATTTACAATAACTTGTTTTACTCATTTTTATACATCATGGACATGATCACAAGACATAATATAGCATGAATGATATGTAAATAACATGATCATGATATTTAACAAGAAGTATGTTAGGGTTTTGCTTGCAACTTTTGGCTTTCAACAAAGAAAGGAAGTTAACAAGTAAGGTAAGGACTTTGATAGACTTTAGATTCAACCTACTTCACTTCATGCAATCTTTCTACTCTTGTATTCTTGAAAGAGAGATGATGAAAGTTGAGGTGACTTGAGTGGATTTAAACTCAAGAGAAATCACCAAAGTTTATGAGGTTTGGAAGTGTTTTGATTACCTAAACCAAGCTAGGGTTTCTATGTAGATGAAGCACTTGAATCTTGCTTGTAACTAAGAGTATTTTAGCTAAGTGTTAAGGTGTTTGGTGTGTGATGGTGGACGGCAAAACAAAGGGGGGAGGGGTTTATTTATATGCCCATGAGGAGGTTACATTTCATGACTAGTCAAAGGCTTGTTTAGGAAGCTTGTATACATGTAATCATCCAAGAGCACCTTAGCTTAGGATCAAGCCACACCAAGGGATGACTCCCCCCCTATTGGCGGTTCCATAAGGGCTAGGGGTGAGGTGTGCCTTGCTTGATATTATCCAAGATATTGGATGAGTTTTGACTCCGGGAAAAGCTAACCGTAAATGATTAAGCCTCAAAACGTAAAACCGGGTGTCGTAAAAATATGGAACTTGAAAGTATGGTTAAACATGTCAATAAGTTCCATAATAAAATATAAAATGAGTGGTAGGTTCCATTGGGGTGGTAAAACCCTGCTAAAACTGGAAACACGGGTTTAAAACGCGTAATACGTAGAACGTACAAATATTGTGTAAAATTGAGGAAAGTAAAATGTTACTTTTCTAATAGGATAAAAATGATTTAAAAAGACTTATAGTGTCTAGACTGGGGTCAGTCTAGTGTCGGTTGGTATTAAATGTCTTTTAGACGTAAAACCGTAAGCCTAAAAATCAAGGAATGACTTATAAAACCAAGGAATGATTTTTGGTCAAAGGAGGAGGGAAAAATATGTTGACTTATTCCAAAAATGTGAAAACTCAAATCATCTTAGAAACGCGGTGCAGGTATAGGCTAAGGTTACGGCTGAGTAAAAACGCTTAAAAATGAAAATTCCAGTTTTACGGCCGAGGTTTATTTGGTCATGTTTTTCTCAGTCATGATTTATTCTCAAATAAATCATGAGTGTATCAAACATTTTTCTGATACGGGGAAAATTAACGCGGTCGAGTTTCGTTGTGCGTAGAATTTATGAATGACGTTTTACCCTAAAACGTATAATTCCTTAATAACTTTCACGAAAATGATCTGATGAGTGTCAAACTTTTAATTTGTCATGGAAATGATTTATCACTCGAGGCCATGAATCAAAAATCAAATTTCGGGAATATAAATAGTAAAAATGAATAGTAAAAGTGAATAGTAAGTGAATAGTGAAATTTTCCGTGAATTGTAATTAACCTGAAATTGCGAATTGTTATAGTCTCCACCCCATATGAGAGCTCCGTCCCGGAGATCAATTTGCATTGGGAGTAGAAGCTTCGTTGGTAAAAAGATGTGGGTATTTCTTACGTATCTGGTCCTCTCGTTCCCATGTGTATTCAGGACCACGTCGTGAGTTCCAACGAACTTTGACAATTGGAATACGGCTTTGTTTGAGTTGTTTGACCTCTCGGTCCATGATTTCTACGGGTTCCTCGATAAATTGAAGATCGTCATTGAGTTGAATTTCATCGAGTGGAATAACGAGTGATTCATCTGACAAGCATTTCTTTAGGTTGGATACATGGAAAGTGGGGTGTACACTACTGAGTTCTGATGGAAGCTCAAGTCTGTACGCCATAGGGCCAACCCTGGCTAGGATTTTGAATGGTCCGATGTATCTTGGGTTTAGTTTTCCTCGTTTACCGAATCGGATCAAGCCTTTCTAAGGTGATACCTTTAGCATAACCCTATCTCCGACTTGGAATTCTAGGGGTCTGCGTCGTGTGTCGGCATAACTTTTCTGTCGATCTCTTGCGGCTTGTAGTCGACTTTTGATTTGTACAATCTTATCCATTGTTTCTTGAATGAGTTCTGGTCCAGTGAGTTGAACTTCTCCCACTTCAGCCCAACAAGCAGGTGAACGACACTTTCGACTGTAAAGTGCTTCAAATGGAGCTGCTTTAATACTTGTATGATAGCTGTTGTTGTAGGAAAATTTGACTAATGGTAGATGAGTATCCCATCCTTTTCCAAAGTCTATTATACAAGCTCGAAGCATGTCTTCAAGTGTTTGAATGGTTCATTCACTCTGACCATCGGTCTGAGGATGGTACGCTGTACTCATGTCTAGATTTGTTCCAAAGGCGTCCTGGAGTGACTGCCAAAAATTGGAGGTAAATCTATCATCTCGGTCAGATATGATGGATATTGGTGAACCATGTCTTGAGACTATTTCTTTGACGTACAGTCGAGTTAGTTGTTCCATTTTGTAAGTCTCTTTGATTGGTATAAAGTGTGCGGATTTTGTGAGACGATCAACTATGACCTAGATGGAGTCATAACCGTTTGATGTCTTTGGGAGCTTGGTAATGAAGTCCATAGTAATTCTTTCCCATTTCCACATAGGAAGCTCTGGTTGTTGCAATGGACCTGATGGTTTTTGATGTTCGGCTTTTACTTTGGAGCAGGTAAGACATTTGCTAACATATGTTGCAATATCGGCCTTCATGTTTGGCCACCAATAGAGTAGTTTAAGATCATGATACATTTTATCAGATCCTGGATGTATGGAGTATTTAGACTTGTAAGATTCATGCATATCAAGTCTCGTAGGCCACCATAAAGTGGTAACCAACTTCGACCTTGGAAGCATAGAGTTCCATCTGAACGGGTTTTGAATTTCTTCTGTATCATGCCATCCAACTTTTCCTTTTGGATGTCTTCTTGTTTCACCGCCTCTGCTTGAGCGTGAAGGATTTGAGTAGGAAAGTTTGAATTTATGGTTAAAACTAAGGCTCGAACTCGTAGTGGTTTAACCCGTTCCGTTCAGCTCAGGGCGTCGGCTACTACGTTTGCCTTTCCTGGGTGGTAACGAATGTCACAGTCATAATCACTTAGTAATTCCAACCAACGACGTTGTCTCATGTTTAGTTCTTTTTGGTTCAAAATGTGTTTTTGACTTTTATGATCGGTGAACACAGTACATCTATTACCGTATAGATAGTGTCTCCAGATTTTTATTGCAAAGACTACAAATCCTAACTCTAAGTCATGAGTGGTGTAATTTTCTTCATGAACCTTGAGTTGTCTTGAAGCATAAGCCATGACCTTATCACGTTGCATCAACACGGCACCTAAACCTTGGTACGATGCATCACAATAGACTACAAAATCTTCTATTCCATCTGGCAATGCTAGAATAGGAGCACTACAAAGTTTCTGTTTGAGGGTTTGGAAAGATTTTTCTTCATCTTCATCCCACACGTATTTCTTGTTTTTCTGAGTTAACTTGGTCAAAGATTTTGCTATTGAGGAAAATCCTTCAATAAACCTTCGGTAATACTCGGCTAGACCTAGAAATTGACAAATTTCTGTAGGTGTGGTAGGTGTTGGCCAATATTTGATTGCTTCAATCTTAGCGGGATCGACATGTAAACCAGTCTTGTCAATCACATGCCCAAGGAATTGTACAGATTGAATCCAAAATTCGCATTTGGAAAACTTTGCATACAATTTCTCTTCCTTGAGTAGTCCTAAAATTGTTCTCAGGTGTTCTTTATGTTCCTCTTCGTTTTTGGAATATATGAGAATGTCGTCTATGAATACGATCACGAATTTGTCCAAATATGGCCTACACACTCGATTCATGAGATCCATGAATACTGCCGGTGCATTAGTTAACCCAAATGGCATCACTTGGAATTAATGGTGACCATATCGTGTCCTAAAGGTTGTTTTTGGAATGTCTTCATCATGAACTCTAACTTGATGGTAACCTGATCGTAGGTCAATTTTTGAGTAATAGGTTGAACCTTGTAATTGATTGAATAAATCATCAATTCTTGGTAGTGGGTATCGGTTCTTTATGGTTAATTTGTTTAGTTCACGATAGTCAATACACATTCGTAATGACCCATCTTTCTTTTTCACGAATAAAACTGGAGCTCCCCAAGGTGAGGAACTGGGTCGAATAAATCCCTTGTCCAAAAGTTCTTGTAATTGATTTGATAGCTCTTGCATCTCTGACGGTGCTAGCCGGTAGGGTGCGCGGGCAACTGGCGCCGCTCCTGGTATTAAATCAATTCTGAATTCTATTTGACGATTTGGTGGTAGTCCGGGTAAATCTTCCGGAAAGACTTCAGGAAACTCATAGGCGATAGGAACATCTTCGAGACATTTTTCATCGGATTTCTTTTCTGTTACGTGGGATAAGAAAGCATAACATCCTTTCTCAATGTACTTCATGGTTTTGATACATGAGATGATGTTTATTCGAGTTCCACTTTGATCACCACGAATGATCAAAGTTTCATTGTCACATGGAATGTGCACAACTCTTTCACCACAAATGATGTTAGCTTGATGTTTAGACAACCAATCCATGCCAATGACAACATAAAAACTTCTGAGTTCGATTGGCATAAGATTGATGTTAAAGGGGTGGTCTAAGAGATTAAGGGTACAGTTTGGGATTACGGTATTAGTATTTACTAAGTCACCGGTAGCTAGTTCAATACTATAACTAGTGGTTAAAGTGATTGGTGGGATATCAAGTAAAGGCGCAATTCTATTAGATATAAAGCTCATATCAGCACCAGAATCGAATAAGACTTGAACAGGAATGTTATTGAGTAAGAACGTACTGGTAACCACGTTCGGGTCTTGGTGTGGTTCTCCATTTCCCATGACATAGGCTCTACCGCGAGCACCTCCGCCTTGTGGTCCTTGGTTTTGAGGACAGTTGTTCTTGAAGTGTCCCTTTTCACCACACCCAAAACATGTAACTATTGGCTGAGTGTTAGCCCCAGTAGCTACACCCTTGCCTCTACAATCCTTGGCAAGATGTCCGCACTTTAGACACTTGTTGCACTTGGATGGGCAGGGACCTACATGATGGTAGTTGCACTTGGTACACTGTGGTAGAGTACCAACGTATTTACCTCCGGCTGGTGCAGCAACATAAGCCATCGCGGCGTCTTCTCTTTTGTTATGCTGATTGTGATGGTTGTTGTTTCAGGTTTGGTTGTTGTTGTTGTTGTTACTTCCACGGTTACCATCCCATGGTCGCTTGTTGTTGTTGTACTTATTGTTATTGTTCTTACGGTAGTTGGAGTTGTTGGTGTTATTGGTATTGTTGGCGTTGTTGGTGTTGTTGGTGTTCTTTTGCTTTCGGGTTTCTGTAGTATGCACCACTTGATCTATGAGGTTGCGAGACATCCGCATAGCTTCATCAAGTTCCTTGGGATTTGCTGAAGTTACATTCCCTTGCATACTTGATGGAAGTCCCCAGATATACCGTTCCAACAATTTCTCTTTGGTGGAAACCATTGTTGGACATAGTATCCTCAATTCTTGGAATCGACGGTTGTAAGTTATGATGTCATTTCCCCTAACAGAATGATCCCATAATTCTACCTCTAACTTCTGCATTTCACTGCGGGGGCAGTACTCCTTGATCATCATTTTCTTCAAATTATCCCGAGAAATCTTATAAGCATTTTCAATGCCCATTGGTTGAGATATTGAATTCCACCATGATAATGCCTCATTCAACAGTGTACTCGTGGCATACTGAACTTTATCACTCTCAGTACATTTACTGACCAAAAATACCGACTCCGCTTTTTCAAACCAACGGGTCAAACCTACAGCTCCTTCAGTACCCCTAAATTTTATGGGTTCGCATTTCAAATAGGAAATGAATGAGCAACCCTTAGGTACTGAAGCAACATTTGTCACTGGAGGGATAGTTGGGCTTGGTCCTCCAATGTTAAGGCTGGCAATTCGGGCAGCTTCTACAGCTATAGCAACTTCCGCAGCAGTGGCGGCTTCAGCGGCTGCTGCAGCATCAGCAGCTGTAGCATCTTCAACGGCTGTTGCAGCACCAGCAGCTGTGGCGGCTTCGGCAGCTGCTGCAGCTATGGCTGCCTGTTCCGTTGTGAGTGCTGCGTTGACACTGTCTTTAACTAGTTTGCGAATAGCAGCTTGAGTCATTGCTGGTGGTGTCTTCTTCTTTGGCGCCATGATTCTATTGTTCAAAAGATACGTCGTAATTAGAGAGTTGTGAAATGAGCACAATTTGATAAGAATGATATGATAATAATGTTGAAACTTAAAAGCATAACACATGATAGTATATAAAACAAAAGTTTTATTCATATAACGTTGATTGATTTACAAAATCGAAACCTATTACGAGCTTCTTCAAAATTTACTAACTGATAGTTTCAGTTTAGTAATTACAACGTTTCTACTATTACATGGATTAGTACAAAAGATAACTAGTACTATAACACTAGTCTAACATCGGTTGGAAGATTGTTGTAGTCCGGACGGATTATTATTTCCGTATGTTGCTAACACATCCACACTTTCATTGGGGCGGTATTCTTTGACATCCTTCTGGTATAGCCTTTGTTGTATGGCACACATTTGAGATTGCATTCCATACATCTCATTCCTGAGTTGATACCAGTCAAAGTTAGCAACATCCAATCGGATTTCTGCGGTATTTAGGTGGTTAAGTAGTCTGTGAATTTGTGCCGCATCTTGTTCTTGGGCCCTCTCAACCAATGTAAGTCTATCCTTGACGTCATCCAAGCCGGTTAAGGGATTCAAGACTATTTCCCCAACATGAGTCAAGTCTCTCTTCACATAGCTCATGTCCAGCTTAAACCAATAGAGGTCTTCTCGAGCATTCATGGCATCCATTTTGGTTGAATTAACCTTGGATATATAGTCATTCATTTGACTTGCCATGCTTTGAACTTTGAGTTGAGTTAGGTTGAGGGCTTGTCTCAAAGAATATATTTCGTAATGAGCAGAGTTCACGAACATAGGTGTAGATGTAGATGTTCCGCCGACTTCGTAAGTAGACTTTGGAACTTGAGCTGGAGTGGTACGATTAGATTCGGATGAGTTTGGTGAAATAGGAGGTGGTGATGTTAATGGTGATAGTTGTTGCACAACCATTTGCTCCTCTACTTCCTCAATGTCATCGATGCCTTCAATGTCAATATCCATTTCAGGATCTTCTTCGTAATCATCGATGTTTATGTCCATATCCATTTCAGGATCTTCGTCCGAATCTTCTTCATTGTCATCGACTAGATCCTCGTAAGGTTCTTCCTCGTCGTCGTAGTCAAGTGCTTCAAAGTAAGGATCATTAGGTCCGGGAAGAATTGGTAAATACTCGGGCATAGCAGGAAGATGATCGGGAGATGGAGGTACAAACATGATGTCTATAAAGAGTATTATGACGTCAAAATAAATCAAATGTTTATGGAAAATGCTCAAACTATGGCAATGTGTATATAACAATATACAAATATGTTCATGTAGCATAACATGTGTAATAAGTCCATAATCTTCTGGAGGATGGAAGGCACAAAGATTGGAAGGCTATAAAAATGTTTTTGCTTGTAATTGTAGTTATAGTTTAGGTCTCACTTAGACCCATTTCTCTATAACCATGGCTCTGTACCAATCTGTAACACCCCCAATTCATGATGCAGCGGAATTCAACTTGGGTGTTACTCGACGGCACAACAGTCATAATAATAGAAAACGAACTCTAACCGAGTCGTTTTATAAAGAGTTGTCATTCGAATTTATTCAAATATATCATAGTTTACATAGTTAGGTCCCAAAAAGGTTCCATGTTTCAAAATACATCAATATAAAGTCTTTTGATGTTTTATCGAATGACAAAGTAGTTTATAGCCTTCTTCCTTTAGTCTGTGCCCTTCCGCTCCATTCTTGATTTTCATGGACCTGAAATACATGCTTAAGAGGTCAACACAAAGGTTGAGTGATATTCATAGAGTTTGTTTAACAGTTGAACACAATATGTTGGTAGTATGAGTTAATTAGACTCATACTTATGTTGGAAAACAAAACAGTTATTATTATATACTAAGCTCATGCAACCAATACGTTAACGGGTACCAATATCAATCGGCGGTTTTGTTGCCCCGGTAAGTACTTTGCCGTCATACTTAATGTTTCAGATATAGTGCATTCGTTTGAACTAATCTGCTCAAACAAATGGGATTCGTCAATCCCAATAGGCCTATTCACAATACTCGCGCTCACTAATACTAGTGATTAAATGGTTCATGATATGGGGCCTAGGATTGGCAAGGAATGTACTTAGTAATAATAAAACAATCAGGCAGCATACAGTTTCAAAGCATTGTGTTCGGTTTAAAATTGCATGTATTCCCCCCAAGGGTTTGTAAAACATTGAAGTAATGTAAAGTGGGGCTATGAACTCACCTTAAGTAAGATAGCAAGTAGTGAAGGTAATGGTTGGATCGTGAAGGTTTCTACGAGCAACCTATAATAGAATGTTGCGACTTAGGATTGGAGTAAAGAATATGAAGAAGTGCCCATATATATGTCTTGCATTTAGTCCATGATGTGGTACTTTGTAAAGTGTAAGTATATGAAAAGAAATGGTTCGTGAAACATGTATAGTTTATATATCGTTTACTACGGTTCGGGCCGACATAATTCAGAAGTCATGTTAGTAAACGTTCGAGGAGCCAGGACACTTTAATTCGTAAATCCACAACTCATCTCGACGGCTTACATAATGAACTCCTCACATGAGGCTCCCTACTATTGTAGTAGTTGATAATATATATATATATATATATATATATATATATATATATATATATATATATATATATATATATATATATATATATATATAAGTTTTGATCCGAAAAATTACATGTCCAATATTTGAATAAACTTAGGAAAGTTTATTTTTACATGAAGATTGTTATTAGGGTAAGTTTCTTATAACTTGAATGACAAATACTTGTAATATCTCATGGTTCTTTTAGATGAAGTAGATCCAAATTGTATGTTCAAGTTATCGCCTACTCGTTGGTTCATTTTTTCGCCTAAGTAAGTTTATATGGTCATTTAGTCATGGCCTTACCATGACCTTTGGTCATTGTTCCATTGTCTTGAGACTCAACCTTGGCTCTAGCCATGGTTGTGGTCTTGATTCTAGGTCATAAGACCTCTTGTTCTTTTTAAAACATAACCATTATATAGTGACTTATATATGTAAATAGCTGTTAAGAAACTGAGAAAAATCTCATTCGATATTAGTTTTCTGGAGACATGCCCCCCGAGTTTCTGAAGAAAACATGATTCCGGACAACTTTCGTGCTTTAACTTTTTCATAAAATGGACCAGAAAGGCCTCTTTTTGCGTGTTTTATGTTCTGTCACAGAAACTATTTAGGCAGTTCTGCCGCAAAGTTTTGGTAACTTCAAATGGTCATAACTTTTGACTCGTATACTCGTTTTAGGTGGTTCAAATTGCTATGGTTTCCTTGTTAGGTCCTCTACTACAATATTTAATGATCCAATATCATAATTTTACCATTTTAATCAGGTTTTACAAAGAAAGTCACTAGTTTACTTGTTTAAATAACATAAGTTAACAATCATTTACAATAACTTGTTTTACTCATTTTTATACATCATGGACATGATCACAAGACATAATATACCATGAATGATATGTAAATAACATGATTATGATATTTAACAAGAAGTATGTTAGGGTTTTGCTTACAACTTTTGGCTTTCAACAAAGAAAGGAAGTTAACATGTAAGGTAAGGACTTTGATAGACTTTAGCTTCAACCTACTTCACTTCATGCAATCTTTCTACTCTTGTATTCTTGAAAGAGAGATGATGAAAGTTGAGGTGACTTGAGTGGATTCAAACTCAATAGAAATCACCAAAGTTTATGAGGTTTGGAAGTGTTTTGATTACCTAAACCAAGCTAGGGTTTCTATGTAGATGAAGCACTTGAATCTTGCTTGTAACTAAGAGTATTTTAGCTAAGTGTTAAGGTGTTTGGTGTGTGATGGTGGACGGCAAAACAAAGGGGGGAGGGGGTATTTATATGCCCATGAGGAGGTTACATTTCATGACTAGTCAAAGGCTTGTTTTGGAAGCCTGTATACATGTAATCATCCAAGAGCAACTTAGCTTAGGATCAAGCCACACCAAGGGATGACTCCCCCCCCCCTATTGGCGGTTCCATAAGGGCTAGGGGGTGAGGTGTGCCTTGCTTGATATTATCCAAGATATTGGATGAGTTTTGACTCCGAGAAAAGCTAACCGTAAATGATTAAGCCTCAAAACGTAAAACCGGGTGTCGTAAAAATATGGAACTTGAAAGTATGGTTAAACACGTCAATATGTTCCATAATAAAATATAAAATGAGTGGTAGGTTCCATTGGGGTGGTAAAACCCTGCTAAAACTGGAAACACGGGTTTAAAACGCGTAATACGTAAAACGTACGAATATTGTGTAAAATTGAGAAAAGTAAAATGTTACTTTTCTAATAGGATAAAAATAATTTAAAAAGACTTATAATATCTAGACTGGGCTCAATCTAGTGTCGGTTGGTATTAAATGTCTTTTAGACATAAAACTGTAAGCCTAAAAATCAAGGAATGACTTATAAAACCAAGGAATGATTTTTGGTCAAAGGAGGAGGGAAAAATATGTTGACTTATTCCAAAAATGTGAAAACTCAAATCGTCTTAGAAACGCGGTGCAGGTATAGGCTAAGGTTACGGCTGAGTAAAAACGCTTAAAAATGAAAATTCCAGTTTTTCACGGCCGAGGTTTATTTGGTCATGTTTTTCTCAGTCATGATTTATTCTCAAAAAAATCATGAGTGTATCAAACATTTTTCTGATACGGGGAAAATTAACGCAGTCGAGTTTTGTTGTGCGGAGAATTTCTGAATGACGTTTTATCCTAAAACGTGTAATTCCTTAATAACTTTCACGAAAATGATCTGATGAGTGTCAAACTTTTAATTTGTCATGGAAATGATTTATCACTCGAGGCCAAGAAACAAAAATCAAATTTCAGGAATATAAATAGTAAAAATGAATAGTAAAAGTGAATAGTAAAAAGTGAATAGTAAGTGAATAGTGAAATTTTCCGGGAATAGTAATTAACCTGAAATTGCGAATTGTTACAATTCACGCCTCGCTGGGACTTAAACGACCCGGGAAAACACTGTACTCCTTGGTGAATTGGCATAAGCTGTTTGACTATATTGACCATAGCAGTGAACTCTTCATTCTCCTTAGTGGGCTTTTGCAAGAATGCAATCATGTTATGCTGGTTGGCAAAAGACAGAGTCGACATTGTGAAATTTGAAAATTTATGCAGGGTTTTGCTGGGAATTGCAATTAATTGATAAAATCAAGCAGTGGTTTTATGTTTGATAAAGTTTTGATTGGATAAAAACATTTGTGTGAACCTGTGAATGATTGAAGTGTACAAACCCTTAACCGTTCATATTTCTAAAATAGTACCCTGCACTCTCAAAAATAGCAGAACAACCCTTAGCCGGACTAAGTTAGGCTTAGTAGCACTAAATTATGCCTAGCAACACTAAGTCAGTTTCCACTCGAAACAGCTTATTTTTCAGGTCTCCAGCACTTTTCTCAACTTATCCTGCAAATGCAAACCCATCTTGTTGACCCCTTGGTTTTGATGCACCACCACATTTTGATGCTCCACCACATTTTGATGCTCCATCACATTTTGCCGCTGATCCTCTTCATTTTGCTGCTCCACCACATTTTGCTGCTTATCCTCTTCATTTTGCTGCTCCACCACATTTTGTTGCGTATCCTGTTGATCCTCCTCATCCTCCTCATCCTCTTCCTCCACCTCCACATCATTCAGTCCCCAACGCTCATCCCAGTAAAAGTCTTTTCTACGCAGCCAGTTCAAAATTATTGTCCTTATCCACGTATCTACCTGCCTATACGACCCATATTCGTAAACGGGATCATACCCGAAATGATTAAACACTGTGTCCCATAGCAAACTGTTGTTTAATACCCACTCGTACTCTTCTGCATCATTTTGAAAGTTACCATTTGCTGCCATTGTTGAAGTTTTCTTTGAAAGTGATACATGTGTTTGTGTGTGTTCTTTGGTATACAATTGAGAGGTATAAATAGGCTGGAGAGGTAGATGAACGGTTCCCAATACTTTTGGCGGGAAAAGGGATTGACCAAAGGCGCCTAAATCATACAGTAAATTGAAGATATTTTAAAATTGTTCCTAAAGATAAGGAATTGAGTGTGGTACGCAAAAGTCTCCACTTTCCTTTTACCAAGTCTTGACTTACCAAATACAATGAGTTGATGCAACAACTACTTGTATCTCATGCTTTATGAATAATAAACTTCCAAACTCAATATTTCCAACAATGATTTGGGATCGGGTTTTGACCCGAGGGAATAAATGTTTGATCGTGACTCGAAGAAAACATATGTTATGTTTCTTTGAAGTTTAATGTTTTTGTGTTCAAAGAAAATTTATGTTATGTTTCTTTGTTAACCAAGTTATCGATTACTATATGATCAAGTTATCTTTTTGTTGATTAATTATGTTATATTGCTTTGTTGACTATGTTATGATGCTTTGTTAAAAGTCAAACAAAGATTGTCAAACTTGATTGTCATTTGCAAAAGTCAAAGAGTCTCCAAGTGAATTTGGGCAATTCTGGGTAATTACTATCAAAAGATAACTAATAGCCAATCATGATTGTCACTTTGGGTAATTTTTTTGGTAGTTTTGTGCCTGTACATTCATTGCATAAGGTCAAACAGGATAGTCAAATTATGCCATTTTGGGTAATTACTGCCAAAAGATATCGAGTAGTCAAAAGATCAAGATCAGTTAAATTTACATGCAAAGACTTAACCATTCACCAAAAAGATGTGGTACATGAGCTACTACAAACCACACTATCTAGCCGTAAACACTATACTACTTCAGTGCAAGTACCAAAGAAACCACAACTGCAAAAACACAAAGTGTTGACTTCTAAACACTGACTTTCTTTAAGGCATTTGTCAACTCTGCCTCCAATTCTTCAATCCTTCTTTGATGATTAACTTCAATTTGAACCTAACGCCTTTGATTGGAATTCAGTTTGCTATACATCTCAAACAAATGCATCTTGTACCAATCACATTCCTCCTCTGGATCATAACAATCAAATTTTTCACATTTCTTCGTACCCGATTTCTAAAATCAAAAATGTTGTATATTAAACATTTAAACTTAATAATCTTTAAACAAAACATATCTGATAACTTACCCATCGATTTTGGCAGCAAATGAAACATCGAGCAGGGTTGGATGGTGTCCAAGATGTTACCATGATGCGTGGGAATTGCACCAGGCTTTACCTCTCAAGGGATCTTGAGAAGCTTACAACCCCCACCAGGCAGTGTACCTGATCGTTGTAGTATAGTATAGTGACAAGTACCAGGGGATTGATCGTTCAGCTTAGGAATAGTGTTGCTAGGATTAGAAAACCTAAATACTAGTTCTAAAGGTGAGGGATGATTATTTTTATGTTTTTATATTTTATGAAAAGCAAGTAAAAATCTCGGGTTTGAAGGATTTGGGCGGAATTAGTTGCTAATCAACTAACCCAATACTAAAGATGCAATCAAAATAAAATACTAGAAATGAAAATAAACTAAATTATACTAAAGTTGTGAGCAATAAGTGGAGAAAGTGTGTTTACTTAGATTTCACTACTCCCTAGACATCTTTTACACGTTAATTACTTGTTATAATTGTATGGATGACGGATCGTATTCCTTAATACCATTCATGGGGTGGCACACTTAACTCCCCAATTCTATGAGCTCTTATCTCCTCCTATACCATGCCCAGCACAACCATAGGGATTATAAACAGTGGCTCATGCATTAAATACAACCAATAAAGACCTAGTGCGCGTCGGTTCATGTTTCTTAAGACGTTCAAGCATGTTACCAATTGGAGATCTGCCAGTTTTCTTAAGCCTAACATATAAATCATTCATCCAAGACAAGTATAAACAAGTAATCAACACATAATTAACATCTAGGTTTCATTAGATCCAAGCAAACACAAGATAGATCTAGCCTAGCATGATGGAATTAAGACAAGAACAAAATATAGACAACCAACACATAGACATATTGATTGAATTAAAAGAACACTTATCTCAATTACACATGAAAGGTATCAAGGGCTTGGAACCCTTGAAAAACCTGTAAAATTCGCACCAAGTTCGTACTTAGGGTTTCTCCTTAACTTCTCTCTTTTTAATGTGAAAATTAGAAAACTATATACAGGAAAAGGGGTCTGACGGCGTCAAGAATAAACTTGTGACGCCGTCACCTCGCCGTCAAAACTCTTCTCGGACTGCCTTGATCTACATTTGACGCCGTCATGTGATAATCATTTCCAGGCCGTCATGACTTTTACTCTTGACACCCTACTTCGTGACGCCGTCAAATCTGTACTGGGTCGTCATGGAATTTTGCTCTTGACGCCGTCAGGGAGTTACTCTTGACGCCGTCACCTACTGTTCCCAGCAAGGAAAATTAAGACTTTGGCGTTTTCTTCACTTTTAGCTCCAAAAACGTCTGAATTGCTTCCTTTTCCAGATTTCACTCACAAAGTATCTGAAATCACAAAAGGAACGATTTAGGGCAATATTTGATCAAATAAAGTCAATTCCGGGCTTAAATGACCCCCTAAAAGTGGATCATTTTTCGTCTCATCATATACCCTTACACTTGAGATTTGCATGTCCTCAAGCAAATGCGCTTTTATTCTAGTCAAAATACAAGTTAGGGGTCATTTAACACTAATATAAAAGTAATTACAACAAATAATCGTTCCACTAAAGACCAATAGACAAGCACGGAGGTCATACACAAACACCTCACAAATAGTGTTTAGATACTCACATCTCTCGGGTGTAATAAAGTGTAAATTAAAATATGGAAACGGAAGATATCTCTCACTACCTGTCATAGCAAAATAGATTACCATAGGCTTGGGAAAGAATCAAACCTCCACCACATGGCGTAAGCACCTAGGATAAACTATCAAAGAGGTCTTTTAAAGGGTTGTAACGTTAGGTGTAGGGATATGAAATACACGGTTTTGTTGGATAAAGGAAGTTTTACTGGTGGCGAGTTAACAATCTTGGTTAATTACATGTACAATATGGTGTTGCTAAGCCAAGACTAGACTCAACTTAAGCTAATAAATGAAAAATAACAAAAACATAAAATGAACATAGAATAAAAAGGGATGGTATCATTTTTATATTTTTTTTTTCTTTTTCTGGACTTTTCGATTTTTTTTTTATTTATTTTTTTTTACATACACTCTTACCCTACCATCCAAAATAATACATCATAGGGAATGAATATTCCCCTTACACTTGAATCTTTACATACTTTACATTAAACTAATCTAATGACTCGAATTAAGAAAATCAAAACACTTGGAGCACTTTTAAGATTAACGTACATATGGGGGTAATAAATGATGTTCTTCCCCATTACTCCATAAAATATGTACTTTACCCATGAGTCCCAATCGTCCCAAAACAATATGTACAAGGATATGACTCGACTTAGCAACCATGTAATCAATTGGATAGTTAACTTAGGGTTTAACAAATAACAATAATGCACTAAAAATGAGCGCATACACGGAAGGCTAAGGCGATTTGGTTGTACATTTAAGTGGGGTGTAACAAATTCTTCCTTTAAGTAAAATGCTTAAAGTTAGAAACGAAAAGATAGGCTCGGAGGGGTGTACTAGGGGTTTCGTGTACTAAAAATGAGTACAACGCTAAAGGTGTGGGAAAAATTAATTGACTTAACTAGTCAAGCAATATGACTTAAATGGTCAAGTAATCATGATACGGGTTTAACACAAGGGTGATCCTAATGCCTCTTATCATGTAGTAAATCCTACTACACGAATGTAGTCTCACTAGCGGTCTCGGGATGCACCACTAACGCAAGTTCTAGAATCTAAATGCTACCGGTACACTCATAAGCACTAATAGTAAATGCTTTTCCTATCAAATCTAAAGGCGAACCTCACATATTTGGGTGGAAAATTTTTCTGAAAGTACGGTTGTGTGCTAGTCATACAATCTCCTATCCATGAGACGCTTGCTATGGCTAAAGTTTCACTCCTAAATGTTGTAAAAAATTTTAAATTTGGCGCTAAAATTGCACTAACAAGTATTTCTCATAGTTTTATTACACATCTACCATTGAACAAAACAAACTCAAGCGAAAGTGCATATGTAAGGTATCATCTTTTTACCCTCCCCTTACACTTAAGATGAACATTGTCCCCAATGTTCAAGTAAATAATGTAAAAGTGAAAAAGTAATGAGAATGAAATCAAATACTCCCCTGATTCGCTCGGTATGGATAATGAGGTGGCCAGGTTAAATCTTCCTCCAAGAAAATGAACAATCAAAGCTTCCCTTCCAGAATATAAATCATCTTCTTGTCATACATAACCTGTAAAACCTGATAAAATAGACAAGACAACCTCGCGTAAAATCGGCGGCATCCTATATAAGTTACTAAATCCAAGAAAACAAGATAAGATATAATGCTTGTGGAATGAAGTTTGCAGATTTCCTGGAGATTATAAAACTTAATAATTCACAAAAACCATAAGACTCCGTTAGAAAAACAAAACTGGTAAAATTTCCAGATTTTTACTCTTGACGCCGTCAGAAGTGACCTGCAGAAATTCTTATGTTAAGTTTCCAGAAAATTTCTTGAAAAACTTGGTCCTACTTCCTGGAAAATCCTGCAAAACTTCATTATGACTCAATACAAGCATTTGACTCTAACAAATACGAATATACATGTTCATTTAATATTGTGGAGAATCATGATCGGTTTGTTTCTTGAAAACATATTTGGGGTTTCCCCTTACACTTATCTTTTGCAAAAATACCTTTAGGTGGAGTTAAGACTAGGCCAAAAAAACAAAGTAAAGTATTTCCGCTATTTAATTGAGAAACATGATCAACCACCAATAAAAATTAAGCATACATACGGAAGCAAATAACAAACAAACAAATAAACAAACAAAGCATGGGTTGCCTCCCAAGAAGCGCTTTTCTTTATTTACGAGTCTTGTAGCTAGACTCAAGGTCATGGGTTACTACGTGATACGGGTGAGTTCCTCATTGAGGACATCTTTGGGATCAAACTTAGGTTTCAACTTCCTATCGGTTTCCTTAGTATGGTATGACCTTTCAAACTTTTCTCCATCCGGATCATACAAAGTCATCCTCATATGCCATGATCCGTCACCTTCTTTAGGTGGCTTATCCCACCTCCATTTACACTTGTCTCCCTCTCTTTTCCACTTATTCATCTCTATATTAATAGGCATTACGCTCAAGAACTCAATCATCTTCCTAAAGACTAAGGGGTCCTCAAAGGGATCTAGCTCTTCATCTCTAGCTATGAGTTTTTCTACCGAATGTGTCTTTTCAACGAAATCTTTTTCTAGATAAAATGGGCATTGAGGTCCTATGAAGTTCCTTTCTATCCAAGGTCCATATCTAGATGGTCTCCTATTCATCTCTACCCAATGCGGTGTCGGTTCATCATCACAATCATAACTATGCTTCTTTACATCGTACACTGACCAAGTATCGCCTTCACCTACCGCTATCTTAGACTCTTTCCAATCTATCATGGCGCTAGCGGTTGCTAAAAATCCTCTTCCTACCAATAATGGGCATGTAGTGTCACTAACCATGTCTAGGACGTGAAAATCCGCTAATATAGTTAACTTTCCTACGTGAACAACTACATCCTTAATCATTCCAACCGGGTGGGCAATACTCCCATCCGCTAGCCCTATCAATACCTCCGTTTCCTCTAACTTTCCTAGCTTAAGAGCGGTGAATAAGGATAAGGGAATCAAGTTGAGGCTTGACCCTAAATCGGCTAGTGTGTCGAAAGCTTCGGATCTTCCTATCTTACAAGGCAAAACAAATATACCCGGATCATCAAGCTTTTTAGGCAACTTGTTTTGAACGAAGGCGGTTCCATTTTTACCTAGTTTAAACTTCTCATATTTTTCTAGGAGGGCACTATAGTAAGGAGCACGCGCTAAGACATCAATGACGGGGCATTCAAGGTGAAGTTCTTTGAATTCATCGTCAAGGTCTTGCGTAGGAGGCGTTTCAACTATACTTTTGACTGGTTCTATATCAGGTGTTTTATTTGATTGGTCCTTTTGAAGAATTTGGTTTTGTTTGAAACACGTGCTCGTTGATTTAACCGAGTAGTATTGTGGACACGAAGTGGGTGACGAAACTGAAGATATGGAATTAACGTTTGGTTTTGGATTCTTGATTGTGTCGCTTGGGAGTGCTCCCATTTCTCGGTCATTGAGAACTTTCAACAATGCGTCAATTCTAGTGGTCATCTCGCTTTGCTTTTGTTTGAAATCGGCTTCAAACTTAGATATGCGAGCTTCTTGAGATGCCATGAACTTAGACATCAACCCTTCAAGATTGTTGGTACTACCATAGTTGTTAGAAGGATTGTTGTTGAAAGTACGGTTGGAGGGTGGACCGGTTGGTTGGTAACGATTAGGCGGATTGGATGAATTGGGTTGATTTTGTTTCCACCTAAGGTTTGGGTGATTTTTCCATGAGCGGTTGTATGAATCACCGTAAGTGTTTGGCTCGGGCTTGAAAGTGTACCACTTATCTCCCGCTTCATCGGTACGCGTGGATGCGTAGTCCGCAAAAGCTGTTCCGGGGAGTTCCACACAATCACGAGTGTCGTGGGGACCACTACATAATTCGCATGAAGAAGTGATTTTGTTCACTTGGCTTGAAGGCTTAGGAGCTTCGTAAGATTTCATGAGAAACTTGACTTGGTCTTCAAGTTCCATGATCCTGCGGTCGGGAGTGCTAGAATTGTTCGAAGGCAAAGATATTGCCTTGACCGTTTTGTTCAAGTCACGGGGATCATTCCAACTTTCGTTGTCATAGAGAGCAAGATCTTCTATGAGTTCCCATGATTGTTCCGCACATAGATCACGTAGCTTACCACCGGCCGATTGGTCAATGGCTCGCCTAGTGGAGATGTTGATATGGTCGTAAAAGATTTGGACTTGGAGCCAAAGATCTATGCCATGATGAGGGACTTTTTGGAGTAAGTCCTTGAAACGAGTCCATGCTTCATAAAGAGATTCATTTTGACGTTGTTGGAACATCAAGATGTCATTTCTAAGCTTAGTAGTTCTCCCCGGTGGGAAAAATTGAGCAAGGAAACGAGTGGTGAGATCATCCCATGTGGTGATGGATCCCGCGGGTAAACGCTCAAGCCATTGACTAGCTTGATCCCGTAGAGAGAATTGGAATAGGCGTAATCGGGTTGTCTCTCTAGTTGCAACACCTAGGTCTATGGAATCTACGATTTTGAGGAAGTCCTTAAGATGTTGGTTTGGATCTTCGGAACGAAGTCCATGGAATGCACATCCGCTTTGCACCAACCGGATGGTGTCGGATCGCAAGGGGGTCACATTGGCTCCGGTGAGCTCAATGGTGTTTCGGTAGCCTTGGTGGCTAGGTCGGGAATATTCTCCTAAGGTTCGGGGCCTAAGGGGTTCTAATGGTGGGTTTTGTTGTGGTGGGATGACGGGTTCAAACATGTTCCCGTTTGTATGAATTCGCATTTTCAGGTTAATTACCATTCCTGGAAAATTTCACTATTCACTTTTACTATTCATTTTTCCCGAAACTTGATTTTTGTTTCTTGGCCTCGAGTGATAAATCATTTCCATGGCAAATTAAAAGTTTAACTTTCATAAGCTCATTTTCGTGAAAGTTAATAAGGAATTACACGTTTTAGGGTAAAACGTCATTCAAAAATTCTACGCACAACGAAAGTCGACCGCGTTAAGTGACCCCGCATCAGAAAAATGTTTGACACATTCATGATTTATTTGAGAATTAATCATGACTGAGAAAAACATGACCAAAATAAGCCTCGGCCGTGAAAAACTGGAATTTTCAGTTTTTAAGCGTTTTTACTCAGCCGTAACCTTAGCCTATACCTGCACCGCGTTTCTAATACGATTTGAGTTTTCAACTTATTAGAAAAAGTCAACATATTTTTCCCTCCTCCTTTGACCAAAAATCATTCCTTGACATTATAAGTCATTCCTTGATTTTTAGGCTTACGGTTTGATGTCTAAAAGACATTTAATACCAACCGACACTAGACTGAGCCCAGTCTAGACGTTATAAGTCTTTTTAAATCATTTATATCCTATTAGAAAAGTAACATTTTACTTTTCTCAATTTTACGAACTATTCGTACATTTTACGTATTACGCGTTTTAGACCCGTGTTTCCAGTTTTAGCAGGGTTTTACCACCCCAATGGAACCTACCACTCATTTTATATTTTATTATGGAGTATTTTGACAAGTTTAACCATTATTCTAAGTTTCGTATTTTTACGATACCCGGTTTTAAGTTTCGTGGCTTAACTATTTACGGTTAGCATTTCATGGAGTCAAAACTTACTACATAAGCTAGGATAATACCAACAAAAGTCCAACCCTTCCTCCCCAATATATGCAAACCGCCTCTAGGGGGGGGGGATTCACACTAGGTGGCTTGATCTCATGCTAGGAGGCCTTGGATTCATCCATGTGTTATACTTGGTCTCCAAGGTTGGACTAGTCAACTAAACTAACCTCCTCAAGACCCTTTATAAGGCCCCCTCCCCCTCCTATTTATTTTACCACCATAACACACTCAAACATCATCTCCTTAGCTCATTTTCTTCCAAATTTTAGCAAGATTCAAGAGCAAGTTCAAGGTAGAAACCCTAGTTTGATCTTAGGTTATCAAAACACTTCTATAACCTCATATACTTGGTGATTTCTCTTGAGTTTGAATCCACTCAAGTCACCTCAACTTTCATCATCTCTCTTTCAAGATTACAAGAGTAGAAAGATTGCATGAAGTGAAGTGGGTTGAAGCAAGTCTATCAAAGTCCTATCCTTACATGTTAACTTCCTTTCATCTTTGAAAGCCAAAAGTTGTAAGCCAAACTCTAACATGCTTCTTGTTGAATAATCATGTTCATGTTATTTACATATTATTCATGCTATATTATGTCTTGTATTCATGTCCATGATGTATAAAAGTGAGTAAAACAAGTTGTTGTAATTGATTGACAAGATAAGTTATTAAAACAAGTAAACTAGTGACTTTCTTGGTAAGACCTGATCAAAATGGTAAAATTATGATATTGGATCATTACATATTACAGTAGAGGACTTAACAAGGAAACCATAGCAATGTGAACCACCTAAAAAGAGTATACGAGTCAAAAGTTATGACCATTTGAAGTTAGCAAAACCAAAACGCCGAAACTGCCGATACCTACTGTTTTTGCATTCTGCCATTTTGAAAGTCACCCTTCTGGTCCGATTCATCAAAAACTTAAAACACGAAAGTTGTCCAAAACGACGTTTTCGTTCAGGAACAAAGAAGCTCGAGCCCTGAAAACACTTTCCGAGTGATAATTTCTTCAAATTCTTAACAGCCCATTTTTAGACCAAAGTCATTACATATAGGTTATGGTTTATGAAGACCAAAGGGGTCTTAAGACCTAGAATCAAGACCACAACCATGGCTAGAGCCAAGGTTGAGTCTCAAGACCATGGAACAATGACCAAAGATCATGGCAAAGCCATGGCTAAAGACCATATATACATACCAAGGCGAAAACATGAGTTAAGACCATATATACATACCAAGGCGAAAACATGAGCTAACGACCATCTAAACTTACCAAGGCAAATACATGAACTAGAGAATTGGCGATAACTTGAACAAGCAATTTGGATCTACTTCACTTAAAAGGAACCATGAGATATTTCAAAGAAAAATGGTGATACAAAACTTATGAAACTTCCCCTAATAACAATCTTCATGTAATAATAAACTTTCCTAAGTTTATTCAAATATTGGACATGTAACTTTTCGGATCAAAACTTATATCTATATATTTTATCAACTACTACAATAGTAGGGAGCCTCATGTGAGGAGTTCATTATGTAAGCCGTCGAGATGAGTTGTGGATTTACGAATTAAAGTGTCCTGGCTCCTCGAACGTTTACTAACATGACTTCTGAATTATGTCGGCCCGAATGGTAGTAAACGATATACAAAA
The DNA here is from genome assembly GCA_030686995.1 of Artemisia argyi. NCBI lineage: Eukaryota > Viridiplantae > Streptophyta > Magnoliopsida > Asterales > Asteraceae > Artemisia > Artemisia argyi. The sequence continues at coordinate 90,708,700 of CM060700.1, read as the reverse complement.
CATACATGTTTCATAAATCTTTTCTTTCAAAGACTTACAATATACATCATACCACATCATGGACTAAATTGCAAGACATACATATATAGGCACTTATTCTTTACTCCGATCCTAAGTCGCAACATTCTATTATAGGTTGCTCGTAGAAACCTTCACGATTCAACCGTTACATTCATTACTTGCTATCTTATTTAAGGTGAGTTCATAGCCCCACTTTCCATTACTTAATTGTTTTACAAACCCTTGGGGGGAATACATGCAATTTTTAACCGAGCACAATGTTTTTAAATTGTATGCTTGCCTGATTGTTTTATTATCACTAAGTACCAGCCTTACTAAACCGAGATCCTTTATTATGAACCATTTAATCACTAGCAATAGTGAGAGCGAATATTGTGAATAGGCCTATTGGGATTGACGAATCCCATTTGTATTGACTAAGTTCAAACAAATGCACTAATATTTGAGATTTAGGTATGTTAGCAAAGTACCTACCGGGATAAATCTGCCGATCGATATTGGTACACGTTAACATTTTGGTGTCATAAGCTTAGTGTATAATACATTTTATGGGCGTATAATAACGCAGCCTGCCTGTTTTGTTTTCCAAACATTGGTGTGAGTCTATAGCTCACACTACCAACATATTGTGTTCAAACATTAAACAAACTCTATGAATATCACTCAACCTTTGTGTTGACCTCTCAAGCATGTATTTCAGGTTCATGACGATCAAGGATGGCACGGAATGGCACGGATACTCAAGAGGGCTATAAATTTTATTATCATTCAAAAACTCATTTAATGTAAATTGTAAACATGGAACCATTTGGGACCTCATTTTGTAATCTCTGATATTTATATAATTTGAATGATAAATCTTTTAAAACGACTCAATTGGAGTTCGTTTTCTATTATTGTGACTATTGTGCTGTCGAGTAACACCTAGTTTGAATTCCGCTGCAACCATGAATTGGGGGTGTTACAGATTGGTACCAGATCCATGGTTATAGAGAAACGGGTCTAATTGAGACCTAAACTATAACTACAATTACAAGCAAAAACATTTTTATAGCCTTCCGCTCTCCGTGTCTTCCATCCTCCAGACGATTATGCACTTAGTAAGCATGTTATGCTACACAAACATATTAGTATATTCATATATACCCATTTTGAGCATTTCCCCGTAGACATTTTATGTTACACAAACATAATTGCATATTAATATATGTACCCTAAATATAATTGAGCATTTCCCCATAAGCATTAGTATATTGATATATAAACTCGGTTAATTTTCAATCATTTATCTAAACAATGGACTAAACATATCTGCGTGTGCCTATTCTAGGGCATTTCGACACAATCACATTCTCCCAATCATGTTACTACTCCAACATTTTATGTCCAAGACATTGTAACTGATTGCAATGGTCTTTCCTATTTTCCAAGACATTGTATTATACAATGGTCTTAATCATTTCTCAAATGTTTTGAGTCACACAATGGTTTAACCTAATTCCCAGACATTGTGAATTGCACAATGGTCTAACCTACTTCCGAGACATTGTGTTTTGCGCAATGGTCTCTGGAATCATTCCATCACATCATCAATATCATTTCATATGACATCAAAAACCCATCACAATCTATCGATTTCTAAATAGAAATATGAGATTTTTAAAGGACAAACAAATCCATCACCTACAAAAGCTGAAGTTCAGCCCTACATTCATCAAAGTTTTTTTCTGAAACCTTCATTGTTAAAAGTTCGTGATCCTGGCCAAGTATGTTCTATTTTAGAACTACTTAAAACTTCCTTTCCATACGTACCTACCCTTACTATCTTCTATGCAATGGAATATGAAAACATACGTTACAAGTCTTGTATGGGCGGGACTTGCAATTGAAGGGTTTGACATCGCCTTTGTTTAGTGGACAGTTTCCCGAAAGCAACGGACATATCAAAAGTATACCTAATTTAGGTATTTGAAAATTTTATCGAACCTTGGCTAAATATAGACTAGTCACCTATATTTTAACTTAGGGACAGTGGAATATAGTCTGACTAACTATATTCGACTTAAAATTTTCAAATACTGAGAGTAGTTGTACTAGGGTTATGTTTAGGTTGATTTCCTACTTGAACTCGATAAACCACCAGAATACATTAAAATGATCTAGAGACACGATAGTGGCTTACCACTCAGCAAAATCTTAACACCTTATTTGTATGATCTAATTTCATTCTTGAAAGTTTTCATTTATGAGATAATCCGATCTACTATCTTGGGATAGTTATCAATTCTTCTCTTCATCCTGTAGAAGTACTATCCTGTTTAGGTCCTAAGGATACCATCCCATCATAAACCTTTAAAATTTCTTAAAATTTTAAAGCAAACTTGACATCTCTACCAATATTAACATTAAGCATACACTAAGCACTTTTGTTTATCAACATATCACAACATTACCTTCACAACCGTGGCAAACACATGCTCATTAACAGATCTTGATGCACTTTTAAAGCTCAAATCATCCTTAGTACACCACAAGCACCCTCATCAGCTTTACAAGATTGAATATTCATCTTGTACTTTTGGAACACCAGTATCATCTCGTAATACACTACCTTGTAACTCACCGGCTAAGTATGAATGTTTTGTTGGGAATTCTTAAGTAGGATGATTTGTAATTATTTGAATGGATTGGGATGCCTTTTCATTTAAATAAAGACATTGTAAATCACCGTACCATAAGTTTATATTCCCTATTTACATTGTTTAGGATGCCTCTCTATGAAAATAAAGAATTATAAACAAGTGAGCTTATTTGTATCCGAAATAACATAAGTATGAAGTCAATAAACACTAGGTACAACAACAGATTACCAACTAGGCTATGATTGCAACTACTATATCAATTCCTATTAATATTCGACTGCTATATCAATTTCCTTTGATATTTGACTATTACCATACATTTCCTACATAAAAGTAAGCCTCATCCTACGCCATACACTGAAATGACAAATCAAATTACATCACCGGTAATCCCAGACTTTAGTCCTCATAAGTAACCACACATCTTTATCGACACCACTCCAACATATAACACACATAGAACTTCGGGACAAAGTTCCCCGTAAGGGGTAGAGACGGTAACAATTCGCATTTTCAGGTTAATTACCATTCCTGGAAAATTTCACTATTCATTTTTCCCGAAACTTGATTTTTGTTTCTTGGCCTCGAGTGATAAATCATTTCCATGGCAAATTAAAAGTTTAACTTTCATAAGCTCATTTTCGTGAAAGTTAATAAGGAATTACACGTTTTAGGGTAAAACGTCATTCAAAAATTCTACGCACAACGAAAGTCGACCGCGTTAAGTGACCCCGCATCAGAAAAATGTTTGACACATTCATGATTTATTTGAGAATTAATCATGACTGAGAAAAACATGACCAAAATAAGCCTCGGCCGTGAAAAACTAGAATTTTCAGTTTTTAAGCGTTTTTACTCAGCCGTAACCTTAGCCTATACCTGCACCGCGTTTCTAATACGATTTGAGTTTTCAACTTATTAGAAAAAGTCAACATATTTTTCCCTCCTCCTTTGACCAAAAATCATTCCTTGACATTATAAGTCATTCCTTGATTTTTAGGCTTACGGTTTGATGTCTAAAAGACATTTAATACCAACCGACACTAGACTGAGCCCAGTCTAGATATTATAAGTCTTTTTAAATCATTTATATCCTATTTGAAAAGTAACATTTTACTTTTCTCAATTTTACGCAATATTCGTACATTTTACGTATTACGCGTTTTAGACCCGTGTTTCCAGTTTTAGCAGGGTTTTACCACCCCAATGGAACCTACCACTCATTTTATATTTTATTATGGAGTATTTTGACAAGTTTAACCATTCTTCCAAGTTTCGTATTTTTACGATACCCGGTTTTACGTTTCGTGGCTTAACTATTTACGGTTAGCATTTCACGGAGTCAAAACTTACTACATAAGCGAGGATAATACCAACAAAAGTCCAACCCTTTCTTCCCAAGATATGCAAACCGCCTCTAGGGGGGGGATTCATACTAGGTGGCTTGATCTCATGCTAGGAGGCCTTGGATTCATCCATGTGTTATACTTGGTCTCCAAGGTTGGACTAGTCAACTAAACTAACCTCCTCAAGACCCTTTATAAGCCCCCCTCCCCCTCCTATTTCGTTCACCACCATAACACACACAAACATCATCTCCTTAGCTCATTTTCTTCCAAACTTTAGCAAGACTCAAGAGCAAGTTCAAGGTAGAAACCCTAGTTTGATCTTAGGTTATCAAAACACTTCTATAACCTCATATACTTGGTGATTTCTCTTGAGTTTGAATCCACTCAAGTCACCTCAACTTTCATCATCTCTCTTTCAAGATTACAAGAGTAGAAAGATTGCATGAAGTGAAGTGGGTTGAAGCAAGTCTATCAAAGTCCTATCCTTACATGTTAACTTCCTTTCATCTTTGAAAGCCAAAAGTTGTAAGCCAAACTCTAACATGCTTCTTGTTGAATAATCATGTTCATGTTATTTACATATTATTCATGCTATATTATGTCTTGTATTCATGTCCATGATGTATAAAAGTGAGTAAAACAAGTTGTTGTAATTGATTGACAAGATAAGTTATTAAAACAAGTAAACTAGTGACTTTCTTGGTAAGACCTGATCAAAATGGTAAAATTATGATATTGGATCATTACATATTACAGTAGAGGACTTAACAAGGAAACCATAGCAATGTGAACCACCTAAAAAGAGTATACGAGTCAAAAGTTATGACCATTTGAAGTTAGCAAAACCAAAACGCCGAAACTGCCGATACCTACTGTTTTTGCATTCTGCCATTTTGAAAGTCACCCTTCTGGTCCGATTCATCAAAAACTTAAAACACGAAAGTTGTCCAGAACGACGTTTTCGTTCAGGAACAAAGAAGCTCGAGCCCTGAAAACGCTTTCCGAGTGATAATTTCTTCAAATTCTTAACAGCCCATTTTTAGACCAAAGTCATTACATATAGGTTATGGTTTATGAAGACCAAAGGGGTCTTATGACCTAGAATCAAGACCACAACCATGGCTAGAGCCAAGGTTGAGTCTCAAGACCATGGAACAATGTCCAAAGGTCATGGCAAAGCCATGGCTAAAGACCATATATACATACCAAGGCAAAAACATGAGTTAAGACCATATATACATACCAAGGCGAAAACATGAGCAAACGACCATATAAACTTACCAAGGCAAATACATGAACTAGAGAATTGGCGATAACTTGAACAAGCAATTTGGATCTACTTCACTTAAAAGGAACCATGAGATATTACAAAGAAAAATGGTGATACAAAACTTATGAAACTTCCCCTAATAACAATCTTCATGTAATAATAAACTTTCCTAAGTTTATTCAAATATTGGACATGTAACTTTTCGGATCAAAACTTATATCTATATATTTTATCAACTACTACAATAGTAGGGAGCCTCATGTGAGGAGTTCATTATGTAAGCCGTCGAGATGAGTTGTGGATTTACGAATTAAAGTGTCCTGGCTCCTCGAACGTTTACTAACCTGACTTCTGAATTATGTCGGCCCGAACAGTAGTAAACGATATACAAAACATACATGTTTCATAAATCTTTTCTTTCAAAGACTTACAATATACATCATACCACATCATAGACTAAATTGCAAGACATACATATATAGGCACTTATTCTTTACTCCGATCCTAAGTCGCAACATTCTATTATAGGTTGCTCGTAGAAACCTTCACGATTCAACCGTTACATTCATTACTTGCTATCTTATTTAAGGTGAGTTCATAGCCCCACTTTCCATTACTTAATTGTTTTACAAACCCTTGGGGGGAATACATGCTATTTTTAACCGAGCACAATGTTTTTAAATTGTATGCTTGCCTAATTGTTTTATTATCACTAAGTACCAGCCTTGCTAAACTGAGATCCTTTATTATGAACCAATTAATCACTAGCAATAGTGAGCGCGAATATTGTGAATAGGCCTATTGGGATTGACGAATCCCATTTGTATTGACTAAGTTCAAACAATTGCACTAATATTTGAGATTTAGGTATGTTAGCAAAGTACCTACCAGGATGAATCTGCCGATCGATATTGGTACACGTTAACGTTTTGGTGTCATAAGCTTAGTGTATAATACATTTTATGGGCGTATAATAACGTAGCCTGCCTGTTTTGTTTTCCAAACATTGGTGTGAGTCTATAGCTCACACTACCAACATATTGTGTTCAAACATTAAACAAACTCTATGAATATCACTCAACCTTTGTGTTGACCTCTCAAGCATGTATTTCAGGTTCATGACGATCAAGGATGACACGGTATGGCACGGATACTCAAGAGGGCTATAAATTTTATTATCATTCAAAAACTCATTTAATGTAAATTGTAAACATGGAACCATTTGGGACCTCATTTTGTAATCTATGATATTTATATAATTTGAATGATAAATCTTTTAAAACGACTCAATTGGAGTTCGTTTTCTATTATTGTGACTATTGTGCCCTCGAGTAACACCCAGTTTGAATTCCGCTGCAACCATGAATTGGGGGTGTTACACCGTTGTCCATGATGTCGGGTGGTTACGAACAAAGGCACAAAGAAATAAGATAGACTAAAGAGAACCTAAAGATAAAAATAAAAATAAAATCTTACTAGAAGGGAATCTAGCAAGTAGACCTAATAAAAAAAAATTCTAACCTAGACAATAACTATTCCCCGGGCTGCGGTGCCAAAAACTTGATGCGTGGGAATTGCACCAGGCTTTACCTCTCAAGGGATCTTGAGAAGCTTACAACCCCCACCAGGTAGTGTACCTAATCGTTGTAGTATAGTATAGTGACAAGTACCGGGGGATTGATCGTTCAGCTTAGGAATAGTGTCGCTAGGATTAGAAAACCTAAATACTAGTTCTAAATGTGAGGGATGATTATTTTTATGTTTTTATATTTTATGAAAAGCAAGTAAAAATCTTGGGTTTGAAGGATTTGGGCGGAATTAGTTGCTAATCAACTAACCCAATACTAAAGATGCAATCAAAATAAAATACTAGAAATGAAAATAAACTAAATTATACTAAAGTTGTGAGCAATAAGTGGAGAAAGTGTGTTTACTTAGATTTCACTACTCCCTAGACATCTTTTACACGTTAATTACTTTTTATAATTGCATGGATGACGGATCGTATTCCTTAATACCATTCATGGGGTGGCACACTTAACTCCCCAATTCTATGAGCTCTTATCTCCTCCTATACCATGCCCAACACAACCATAGGGATTATAAACAGTGGCTCATGCATTAAATACAACCAATAAAGACCTAGTGCGCATCGGTTCATGTTTCTTAAGACGTTCAAGCATGTTACCAATTGGAGATCTGCCAGTTTTCTTAAACCTAACATATAAATCATTCATCCAAGACAAGTATAAACAAGTAATCAACACATAATTAACATCTAGGTTTTATTAGATCCAAGCAAACACAAGATAGATCTAGCCTAGCATGATGGAATTAAGACAAGAACAAGATATAGACAACCAACACATAGACATATTGATTGAATTAAAAGAACACTTATCTCAATTACACATGAAAGGTATCAAGGGCTTGGAACCCTTGAAAAACCTGTAAAATTCGCACCAAGTTCGTACTTAGGGTTTCTCCTTAACTTCTCTCTTTTTAATGTGAAAATTAGAAAACTATATATAGGAAAAGGGGTCTGACGGCGTCAAGAATAAACTTGTGACGCCGTCACCTCGCCGCCAAAACTCTTCTCGGACTACCTTGATCTACATTTGACGCCGTCATGTGATAATCATTTGCAGGCCGTCATGACTTTTACTCTTGACGCCCTACCTCCTGACGCCGTCAAATCTTTACTGGGTCGTCATGGAATTTTGCTCTTGACGCCGTCAGGGAGTTACTCTTGACGCCGTCACCTACTGTTCCCAGCAAGGAAAATTAAGACTTTGGCGTTTTCTTCACTTTTATGCTCCAAAAACGTCCGAATTGTTTCCTTTTCCAGATTTCACTCCCAAAGTACCTAAAATCACAAAAGGAACGATTTAGGGCAATATTTGATCAAATAAAGTCAATTCCGGGCTTAAATGACCCCCTAAAAGTGGATCATTTTTCGCCTCATCATACCACCATTGTTGGCCTGTCACATTTGCAGTAATCATCACAAAGATAAGACGACATGAGTTAATTTGATTTTGATTTGGGATTTGTTATGATTTTTTAGAGTGTGTTAAATTAGGGTTTATGAATAGTGGGGAATTGGTTTGCACACTTTATAAATTGATTGGGACACTCCATCTATGCATTAAATACTTGTACAATATTAAACGCTCTGCTTTAACCACTTGTACCTTGAGTGTGCAAATAACTTTTTTGAGTGTACAAATCATTAGCCGTATGTATAACAGAAGATCAGGAATTGACGGCCATTAATCCTTATCTGGTTCAATCGGGTCGACCCGAACCCGAGTTAGCCAAATATTTTCAACCCTATACGAGACCCTATTTAGTATTTGGGTTACTCGGGTTGACCCGAATAACCCGAATAAAAAGGAGAAGGATGTATGGAAATGAAAAAATCATAAAAAAATGTACGAAAATGTAATAAACGTTTCATAATGTTTTAATAGAGAGGAAAACATTCAGAAAAACTTAGAACATATGAAAACGAGTGAAAATTGTCGAAAACGTTCAAAATGGATGAAATCGGTCGAAAAGGTTGAAATCGGGCGAACACGGTCGCAATCGGTCGTAGTCGGTCTAAAACGGTCTAAATCCGTCGAAATCTGTCGAAAATTGTCAACGTCGGTCAAATACTAGCGAAATCGATCAAAATCAATTGAAAACGATAAAAAATGTAATAAAAATGTTACAAACAGATGAAAACGTAAAAAAAAAATACAAAACATATAAAATGTTGTATAGTATTTGTCTTAGTTTACAAAATCCAATGCACATGACCCATGACCCATGTTAATTACCCATTGTCGATCACCAATCATGTATTGGTCGATAAGATATATGACATGACACTATACGCCACTACAACCCAATGCACATGACCCATTACCCATGTTAATTACCCATTATGATCAACAGTTATGGATGTGTCGTAACATGACACTCTAAGCAACTATAACCCAATGCATATGACCCATATGATGCCAAATACCTATTATTAAATGTGACCAGTGATAACCTAATGCATATGACCCATGACCCATGACCCATGTGAATTAGCCATTATCATCGGTCATGCATGGGTTACACCGGCTTGGTAGGTGTATAGTTATAGTGTGAATGTTATATGAATTGTATTTGAAGTTATTAAAGGCAGTCATGCATGGGTTACACCGGCTTAGTAGGTGTATACCATTTGTCACAGATTCTAAGAAGCAAGTATGCAGGGACCTCCAGATCATCCTATCCGGGATCGAGAAATTTGAACTCGGCTTGAGCTTGATCACTCGAAAAGCTCGGTTTATTTGTAAAGGTGTGTTTTCTTACACAAATTAAAATTGAAATATAAAATAATAATCGAATTTGGTTCACCTGCGGCTCGAAAATCTCGATACATTTATAATTAACTATTTACACTTAGTACACTTACCATAAAAAAAACGTATGCTATATCACTTACAAGCTCGAAAACTCAACAATAACTCGAGTCGAACTTTTATAAGGTTGAGCTCAACTCATTATACATTTAACTTCATTTGATAGGCCTGAGCTTGAGCTCAAAACTCGATAAGAATCAGCTCGAACGAACTCTAGTTACTCGACAAAAGCTCAAATCATTTTACTGATATGATCTTGAGCTTTTCACGAGCGGCTCGGCTCATTTTTGCTATCATCAAGAAAAAGCTAATGTAGTAGTAGATACGTTAAGCTTGAAAGAACAATTAAAACTGCTCAGGGATTAGATCGTTAGGAATGACTATTTGCTCACCCTTTCCACTCACCTTTACAGCTACCTTATCTTAGAATCCCGGGACGGGATTCCGTTTAACGGGTAGGTAATATAACATCCCGTAAATTTCCCCCTCAAAATTTTAATAACAGTAATCTATCATCACCGTTTAACTATCCGTTTTACGGGCTAAATTTTTTGCTTTTATCCGACTATGTTACAAATCAAAGTGTCGTGAAGCGTTTTCACCATTCCTTAATATACTTGTGTATGTTTTCTACATGATACGTTCAATATCATTCTACCTCATAAGTCCAAACTAATTAAACTCACTATAAAGTTTAGATCCTATAAAATCATAAGATGAAAACTAATCAAGAGCAAGAGCTTAACATATTCTTTATTTCGAAATACTCATATAATGTGTCAACAAACCAAACCCTTGGACATTTTTCTAGTCGATCAATCTATATTTCTTTTGTTTCTGTTTTCTCATCAACAAAACGACATGCCAACTTGAATAAATACTCCTAGATATCCCACGTACATAACACATTTCCAATATACTACAAAACTAAATTGTTTCCTTGTGAGTATTACACGAGCAGACTAGCAGCACCAAACGGACCTTTATTCAGTTTCATGTAGAGTTTCATTTGGGCCTAATCTACCAATTACCACAAAACCCACCAACACACCTCAATGACCTTTAGTTCATTTTCTTCAGTCGCTAACATAGTTACTTGGCTCGTTCTTCTCACATTTTCGACACACAACACACCCATGATTTACTCTAGAAACACCAACCGAACCCATGCCTATAAATCATAATCGATCTATCACCTCTAACTACTTGACATTTATCTACAATCACACTCACTCAAACAACTTGACGCCCTTCGAACAAACTCTCAAAATGTGACTTTGAAACACTTTTGAATATCATAAATTTAAGCTAACTAGGAACTTTAATATACCGGACCCTTGTTATTTCTTTTCTTTACTTTGGGTCTGAGTGCAAACCAGTGAAGCTCACCAGGCCAAAAGGCCCAACTGCACCCTTTTGTTCTAATTGCGTGTAACATTGAGTTTGGCTCATTGTCTTCCAAATTCGACTAACAACATAATCATATTATTACACCTCCTAGTTAACCTTGCTTCAAGGACTCAAGAATGCCATTTGTCTCTCAATCTCGTGTACATTGCTACCTGAAAAACTAACCAAACGGAAAGGGACAAACATGTTTTGCTCCAACACTATACACCCACAGTTTTTACCTTCAGCCAGAAACCTTATAACTTTCCGCCTCAAATACAACTAAGCCACTTTCCTTTCTTGTTCCTTTCCCTTGATCGACTAGGCAAAAGCAAGAGAGCCACCTCCCTCACTCGTCACTGCCCCAAATGTACCTAAGAAAACCATGTGTCACAAACTTTCTACCGGCCTCCCTTGCTTCCCAATCAATGCAATGCCATGTAGAAGTTTCTGAACTCACTCGACAAATGTCCCATTGATATCCCACCTCCAACCATCTCCAATTGAAAAACATACAAACATCCTATCCTTGCTAATTACCACGTTCCTGATAGAGTACTTATAAGCTGCATGCTAATCGACATCCTCACACAATATAAAATCACACATCTCCTCTTCCCACTTTCTGGCCATAACGTGAAGTTCACCCCTACCATCTTTGCGACTACACCACTCTCCAATCATGCGTATCCCTCACAAACGGAAGTAAAACAACAACCACAAAAACATGAAACTAGTCCTCCATTGGTTCTGTTGATACAAGAAGAAGAAGAAACCATGCATGCGTACAACCATTTCAAGTATAACCTGGGTCTCGTTTCTATGATGGACTGCTAAACAAGTAGCACCAACCTCTTTTCAACTTCGAGCCTTTAGATCACGTTTTACCCACCCTTTTGCTGTGCCGTAAGTCTTTCCATCCATTCTCATAACGTATTACATCTTTATTTTTCCCATCATAACAAGCTTTTGTTTTGTTGTAATGTGTTCTCGTTGAACACTTTATATTAGAAGTGGCTTTTTCGAATCTTCTTGTGGCTATGCATGATGTAGTAAAATAAAATATAATTAATGATACCGTATCACTTATATATATACATATACGACATAGAAACTGAAAGGGAACTATAACAAAAGCAAAGCATTGACAAACTAGTTAAATACAATTAAGTTGCAAAGTAAAACAAGAAAGAGCACTTAGCTCAGTTGGTTTTGTTGTTATATGCTGAGCCAAAGGTCTTGATTTCGAATCCTTCACATGGCAGTTTTATTTTGTTATTTTGCAACTTCCACATGTTAACAGCTTCAGCCCCTCTACTTTGCACCCTTACTATTTTTTTCTAAGAGACTTTTATAAGTTTAAAACTATCATAAATATTTTACACTCTCAACCCTTAAGTGTAGAAACATATATCATTTTCTTGAAAGCTTTTATGTGGACTGAATATGTAATCATTAAACTATTGGGGTTAAAAGATTAACTTTTGTATAACTTAAAGGGTTACATAGAAACTTAATTACGTTTGACAAGTATTATTTTACGACATTATCATAGTAACATATATTGAAAACCTACATTGTGAGACTAAAATGTAATAGCTATATACATATATTAATGAATATATAAATTATATAACTTGACGTTAATATCGGTTAACTTGAATACACATTAAGTAATGATTATTCCTATAATAAAACTCATCGGTCCACTTAACCTGACGTAAACTTGCAATTTCTATAGCATATCATTCACCAATACATAATATAAATTCATGACGAAGAATATAAAATAATAAACGATACTTATGCATAAAGACAAGTTATATTGTATATAACTTGCTCTTGAACTATTAAGCGTTTTGCCACGCAAGCCACCTCTGCCACAAAAGTCGTTTTTTCATCGAACACTATTCAAATCACGATTCTCGATAAGTCGAACTTATCTCGGACTTCCATATCATTCAGGTTATCTCTTGAAGTCAATTCCATCTTCACTTCTGACATTACTTATACTCTGTCTACCGTACTACTAAGGTGAGTCATAGCCCCTACTCTTAATTGTTTTATAATGATTTATACACGTTTTTGGGGGAGATACATGCTTAACTATTGTTTTATACTTTTACAAGTACTCGTTAACTATTTACATATTACTATAAGTTCATAGCTACACTTTCTATCGTTTAACTGTTTTATAAACTCTTTGGAAGAGATGCATGTGTAACAACTGTTCTAACGATTTTACTATCGATATTTGGAATTATGGAACAAACTGTTTAAATACGGTTCTCCACACACTGTTCGGATACAGTTTCAACTGTTTAAATACGGTTCTCTACAAACTGTTCGGATACAGTTTCAACTGTTTAAATACGGTTCCCCGTAAACTGTTTATGTTATGGGCACAACAACGTGGCCCAAATATCGAAACTTGTGTTAAATGGATTTATAAACCAACTACTATTTTGGTGTTGACCCGGTGAAGGGCAAACCAACGGACTATTTTCGAATTAATAAGGAAACCACTCATTTTCTGATTTTGATAAATCAACGATTTAAGCTATGAATATTTTGGATTTACTCACACTTTAATTTGATAATCAACTGTTATTATAACTTCTTTGGAATCATAAACTCTTTGATTTTGGAAATCGATATTTGAAATTATAAACTCTATGAACTCACCAACCTTTGTGTTGACACTTTTTAGCATGTGTTTATCTCAGGTAACTAAACAAGAAGGAACTTGAAGGCACGGAGTGGGCTTGTAACCCGGCATGGGCTTAAATAAACGTTTTGACACATTTTAAACAAACTTGTTATTTAAATTATGAAACATCTTGATGTCTCGAATATTTGGTATTTTGAATGAATTAAACTTTAAAGCGTCACTTTTGTGTCGTTTTCTATGATTGTGATAAAGATCCTCGAAGTAACACCCAAAAAGTCTTCCGCTGACATTTTAAAGTCTTCCGCTGACATTTTAAGTCTTCCGCTGACGTGATGATTTTGGGGGTGTTACAGATTGGCATCAGAGCTACAGTTATAGAGAACCAAGTGTTTTGAACATTGGACTATAACTACACTTTTAAAACGGACCACTTTTACAAAATACCACCTTATGCCCTCCGTGCCTACGCGTTTCCGACATCTGGTAGAGACATTACTTTTACATGATTTCTTATATATGTTAACATGTTATAATTATGCTAATGAATTATATTCACTAATCGGGATTATTACAAATACCGTGTCTTCATATTTCCATCCGCCAGACGATTACGTGACTTTTAGATAGTTTATGCTACAACTACACTCTAGTATATTAATATATATATATAGATGCTCCCCCAACTATTTTGAATACTATACCAATCCTCCTTAATTATCTCGCTCTCATGTTTATAGATGCGTATGACATACTCTTTTTGTACTCTTGGAAAAATCTGCGCATTACCTTGTCGATCAGTATGGGTGTTGAGTCAGAAATTCTTAAGTAGGATGATTTACAATGTCTTTATTTGAATGGATTGGGACACCTTTTTATTGAAATAAAGAAATTGTAAACCGCCGAACCATAAGTTTATACTTCGTTATTTACATCGTTTGGGACGCTTCTCTATGAACGAATTATAAATAAGTGGGCTTAATTGTATCTGAAATGGCATACGTATGAAATCAAGGATCACTAAAGTTCATAAAACACTAAAACTTCAGCCAAAGACTTACAATTTCCTTTTGCGTATGCCTAATTCTAAGGCATTACGGCACAACCACATTTATTCGATCATGTACTTACTTTACATTCTGGCAATATATGAAACCTTTTCACGACATTGTATGTGATTACAATTGTCTCTCTTACTTCTCCGGCACTACGAGTGATATAGTGATCTCCGAACCTTTCACAACTTTACCTAAAATCCATCAAAATCTATAAATTCCTCTAATAGAAATACAAAATTTGGGATTGCTAAGGAACAAACAGATTCATCATCTACAAAAGCTTGGAACCAAATACCGTGTTGTTACTTAAAACTACATTTAACAAGTTTCTCTTTACAAAAGCCGAAGTTCAGCAACTTTCTCTTCATTCAACAAGTTTCCACTTGAAAACTCTTATTATTAAAAATCAATTAACAACCAACTAGTTTAACGGGTAGGTTACCCGCGAAGATCTTGATGTTCACAAAACAAAATATTATGAACCATGTTTATCTTCAAAACATGTTAAAATAAAAATCTTCATTCAAAAATGGAATTGTTTCTTAAGTCAAGTTAATCAAAAGGAATTGAACATAAGACAACGTAAATAGTTAGAACTACTCAACAATTATGACTATGAGAACTGCTATCATCAAGAAAAAGCAAATGTAGTAGTAGATACGTTAAGCTTGAAAGAACAATTAAAACTGCTCAGGGATTAGATCGTTAGGAATGACTATTTGCTCACCCTTTCCACTCACCTTTACAGCTACCTTATCTTAGAATCCCGGGACGGGATTCCGTTTAACGGGTAGGTAATATAACATCCCGTAAATTTCCCCCTCAAAATTTTAATAACAGTAATCTATCATCACCATTTAACTATCCGTTTTACGGGCTAAATTTTTTGCTTTTATCCGACTATGTTACAAATCAAAGTGTCGTGAAGCGTTTTCACCATTCCTTAATATACTTGTGTATGTTTTCTACATGATACGTTCAATATCATTCTACCTCATAAGTCCAAACTAATTAAACTCACTATAAAGTTTAGATCCTATAAAATCATAAGATGAAAACTAATCAAGAGCAAGAGCTTAACATATTCTTTATTTCGAAATACTCATATAATGTGTCAACAAACCAAACCCTTGGACATTTTTCTAGTCGATCAATCTATATTTCTTTTGTTTCTGTTTTCTCATCAACAAAACGACATGCCAACTTGAATAAATACTCCTAGATATCCCACATACATAACACATTTCCAATATACTACAAAACTAAATTGTTTCCTTGTGAGTATTACACGAGCAGACTAGCAGCACCAAACGGACCTTTATTCAGTTTCATGTAGAGTTTCATTTGGGCCTAATCTACCAATTACCACAAAACCCACCAACACACCTCAATGACCTTTAGTTCATTTTCTTCAGTCGCTAACATAGTTACTTGGCTCGTTCTTCTCACATTTTCGGCACACAACACACCCATGATTTACTCTAGAAACACCAACCGAACCCATGCCTATAAATCATAATCGATCTATCACCTCTAACTACTTGACATTTATCTACAATCACACTCACTCAAACAACTTGACGCCCTTCGAACAAACTCTCAAAATGTGACTTTGAAACACTTTTGAATATCATAAATTTAAGCCAACTAGGAACTTTAATATGTTACAAACCAAACCGGACCCTTGTTATTTCTTTTCTTTACTTTGGGTCTGAGTGCAAACCAGTGAAGCTCACCAGGCCAAAAGGCCCAACTGCACCCTTTTGTTCTAATTGCGTGTAACATTGAGTTTGGCTCATTGTCTTCCAAATTCGACTAACAACATAATCATATTATTACACCTCCTAGTTAAACCTTGCTTCAAGGACTCAAGAATGCCATTTGTCTCTTAATCTCGTGTACATTGCTACCTGAAAAACTAACCAAACGGAAAGGGACAAACACGTTTTGCTCCAGCACTATACACCCACAGTTTTTACCTTCAGCCAGAAACCTTATAACTTTCCGCCTCTAGTACAACTAAGCCACTTTCCTTTCTTGTTCCTTTCCCTTGATCGACTAGGCAAAAGCAAGAGAGCCACCTCCCTCACTCGTCACTACCCCAAATGTACCTAAGAAAACCATGTGTCACAAACTTTCTACCGGCCTCCCTTGCTTCCCAATCAATGCAATGCCATGTAGAAGTTTCTGAACTCACTCGACAAATGTCCCATTGATATCCCACCTCCAACCATCTCCAATCGAAAAACATGCAAACATCCTATCCTTGCCAATTACCACGTTCCTGATAGAGTACTTATAAGCTGCATGCTAATCGACATCCTTACACAACATAAAATCACACATCTCCTCTTCCCACTTTCTGGCCATAACGTGAGGTTCACCCCTACCATCTTTACGACTACACCACTCTCCAATCATGCGTATCCCTCACAAACGGAAGTAAAACAACAACCACAAAAACATGAAACTAGTCCTCCATTGGTTCTGTTGATACAAGAAGAAGAAGAAACCATGCATGCGTACAACCATTGCAAGTATAACCTGGGTCTCGTTTCTATGATGGACTGCTAAACAAGTAGCACCAACCTCTTTTCAACTTCGAGCCTCTAGATCACGTTTTACCCACCCTTTTGCTGTGCCGTAAGTCTTTCCATCCATTCTCATAACGTATTACATCTTTATTTTTCCCATCATAACAAGCTTTTGTTTTGTTGTAATGTGTTCTCGTTGAACACTTTATATTAGAAGTGGCTTTTTCGAATCTTCTTGTGGCTATGCATGATGTAGTAAAATAAAATTGAATTAATGATACCGTATCACTTATATATATACATATACGACATAGAAACTGAAAGGGAACTATAACAAAAGCAAAGCATTGACAAACTAGTTAAATACAATAAAGTTGCAAAGTAAAACAAGAAAGAGCACTCTGCTCAGTTGGTTTTGTTGTTATATGCTGAGCCAAAGGTCTTGATTTCGAATCCTTCACATGGCAGTTTTATTTTGTTATTTTGCAACTTCCACATGTTAACAGCTTCAGCCCCTCTAATTTGCACCCTTACTATTTTTTTCTAAGAGACTTTTATAAGTTTAAAACTATCATAAATATTTTACACTCTCAACCCTTAAGTGTAGAAACATATATCATTTTCTTGAAAGCTTTTATGTGGACTGAATATGTAATCATTAAACTATTGGGGTTAAAAGATTAACTTTTGTATAACGTAAAGGGTTACATAGAAACTTAATTACGTTTGACAAGTAATATTTTACGACATTATCGTAGTAACATATATTGAAAACCTACATTGTGAGACTAAAATGTAATAGCTATATACATATATTAATGAATATATAAATTATATAACTTGACGTTAATATCGGTTAACTTGAATACACATTAAGTAATGATTATTCCTATAATAAAACTCATCGGTCCACTTAACCTGACGTAAACTTGCAATTTCTATAGCATATCATTCACCAATACATAATATAAATTCATGACGAAGAATATAAAATAATAAACGATACTTATGCATAAAGACAAGTTATATTGTATATAACTTGCTCTTGAACTATTAAGCGTTTTGCCACGCAAGCCACCTCTGCCACAAAAGTCATTTTGTCATCGAACACTATTCAAATCACGATTCTCGATAAGTCGAACTTATCTCGGACTTCCATATCATTCAGGTTATCTCTTGAAGTCAATTCCATCTTCACTTCTGACATTACTTATACTCTGTCTACCGTACTACTAAGGTGAGTCATAGCCCCTACTCTTAATTGTTTTATAATGATTTATACACGTTTTTGGGGGAGATACATGCTTAACTATTGTTTTATACTTTTACAAGTACTCGTTAACTATTTACATATTACTATAAGTTCATAGCTACACTTTCTATCGTTTAACTGTTTTATAAACTCTTTGGAAGAGATGCATGTGTAACAACTGTTCTAACGATTTTACTATCGATATTTGGAATTATGGAACAAACTGTTTAAATACGGTTCTCCACACATTGTTTGGATACAGTTTCAACTGTTTAAATACGGTTCTCTACAAACTGTTCGGATACAGTTTCAACTGTTTAAATACGGTTCCCCGTAAACTGTTTATGTTATGGGCACAACAACGTGGCCCAAATATCGAAACTTGTGTTAAATGGATTTATAAACCAACTACTATTTTGGTGTTGACCCGGTGAAGGGCAAACCAACGGACTATTTTCGAATTAATAAGGAAACCACTCATTTTTTGATTTTGATAAATCAACGATTTAAGCTATGAATATTTTGGATTTACTCACACTTTAATTTGATAATCAACTGTTATTATAACTTCTTTGGAATCATAAACTCTTTGATTTTGGAAATCGATATTTGAAATTATAAACTCTATGAACTCACCAACCTTTGTGTTGACACTTTTTAGCATGTGTTTACCTCAGGTAACTAAACAAGAAGGAACTTGAAGGCACAGAGTGGGCTTGTAACCCGGCATGGGCTTAAATAAACGTTTTGACACATTTTAAACAAACTTGTTAT
The DNA here is from genome assembly GCA_030686995.1 of Artemisia argyi. Taxonomy (NCBI): domain Eukaryota; kingdom Viridiplantae; phylum Streptophyta; class Magnoliopsida; order Asterales; family Asteraceae; genus Artemisia; species Artemisia argyi. The sequence continues at coordinate 90,689,343 of CM060700.1, read as the reverse complement.
TTAAATTATGAAACATCTTGATGTCTCGAATATTTTGTAATTTGAATGAATTAAACTTTAAAGTGTCACTTTTGTGTCGTTTTCTATGATTGTGATAAAGATCCTCGTAGTAACACCCAAAAAGTCTTCCGCTGACATTTTAAAGTCTTCCGCTGACATTTTAAGTCTTCCGCTGACGTGATGATTTTGGGGGTGTTACACAAGGTCACCTGGTAAGATTTTAAATGTAAACTTATGATATTTCATGTCTAAAATCTTACCATGTCTTTTTAATTCTCTTATGTAGCATAAATGTTTCGATTCCTGGATTTGGGGTTTCAATTACAATGGCGGTGATGGTTGCAACTGATAATATATGGCGGTGGCAGTATTCAGCTCACTATTACAAATAAAAGATGCAGAATCGATTGTAAGAAATCCTAAAATCAGAAAAAGACCAAGATCTGACTATCAAAAAATATAGTTGTTTCTAATCAAGTAGTCACGTTGGTCTATTTGATTTTTTCAGCTTATCTTTTCTATTTTTAGTTGGGTGGTTAGGACAAATTACTTGTACTTTTGTAAACCATTCCTAGAGTTTAATCTATACCTTATTTTAAATAATCAGGGCTATCAGTTCTGGACTCAAAATGACAATAAAGGTTACTTTAAGATCAAGAAGATCCTCCCGGGTCAGTATAATTTATATGCTTGGGTTCTTGGGTTCCTGGGTACATCGTTGATTATATGCTTGGGTTCCTGTTTCTAATCAGGTAGTCATGTTGGTCTATTAGATTTTTTCAGCTTATCTTTTCCATTCTTAATTCAACTGCATTCTTTACAGCACCTTACGATTTTGTTTCATATGCTCATAGTTAGAGGTGGCAAAATAGGCAGGTTAGGTAATAGTTCAAAACTTGAAATTTTGGTAGGGTGGGAGTCAGGTTGGATTGGTCCAATGGTGATACACTTATACGTCCAAAGACTCTGAACTTTGTGATTTTGTTTTTAAATAATTAATGTCAAAACTAACAGAAGAGCTGTTGAAATCTCTCGGGCTTTATGCCCTCTCCTGGCCGCCACTTCTACCTCTCTTTTCCGGCCAAATCCAACCTTAAAATCGCCTCTCTACCTTGTAACGATTCTGATTCGTTTATTTGGTATGCAATCGATTCTCTAAGTTTGTGTTTTCATCACAGAAGTGGCGTGTTTTGGGGTGTTTAGCCGCCGCCTCTCCTCACTATTCCGGCCAAAACTAACCCTAAATTCGCCTCTCTATCTCTAAACAATCTTTGATTGTTTACTGGTATGCAATCGATATTAGGGATTTTTTTTCATGAGGCGGTGTGCTTTATCATAAACCCTAATCACAAACGACTATCTTTTATTTAGGGTTTGGTCTTTAAAGATCGGGTTCTGTTGTGGTTTAACGATTATAAACCCTTTTTTTTAGGGATTCTTATTACGATCTGGTGGTTTTGTGGTCGATTGGTCTTTCATGCTCAACACAACCCTATTCTTAGGGCTGTGTTTCTTCTTCAGGATGATGATGTATATAACCCGTATTAGGGTTTTTGTTATTTGAAAGTTCTGCATCAGATGTAAGGCGTATATTCGTGAGTTTAAAGAGAGAGTTGTAAGTCAAGTTCTTAGGGTTCTTGTTCAAAAACCCTATGGGTGATTTGGTGGTCGTGCGCTCGTTATTCCAGACCTGCTTATGGATGATGGTCGTTTATTCGATCAATTTTCAATGGTCTGTTATACGACTAGTATTGGTAGTTAGGGGTTCCATCAACCCTATTATCTGTTCGTGGTGTTGCCATGTGTTTGTCAACTGTAAGTTAGGGTTTATAAACCCTATTATCTTATCGATGGCCATTCAGACCTTGTTTCTGCTTTATCAGATGTGGTTGGTGTTCAGTTCATATGGTCGTTATGTTGCTGGAAGTTAGGGTCGATGACCCTATTAGTATTTTCTTGATCCATATTGCTCATATTTCACTCCTATTTAGGTTATTATTGTTTGAGAACAAATAATAGCAGTTGCAATGGATCGGGATTTGATTGGTATGGTTTGAAGTGTCGTTCTATGAGCTGTAAATCATATTATGGAAGTCAAGTATGGAAGTGGAAGTTGGTGTAGCACTCGTGGGTCAGGCAATAAAGATCATTGATGACAGGGTCGCTCACTATGGATGTGGTTTTATGAACCTTGTTTTTACATTTAGTTTGTAATTTAAATGTAATTGGTTTTTCTGCGTTTAGCACTTGTGGTTGTTCTGCATTTAGCAGTAGATTTGCTTCGTTACATTTGTAGAGTCCATCGCCTATGTAACGGGCTGAGGGCATGGGATTCACCCATGTCAATTGTACTTCATAGTTTTTGGCGTAATATATTTACCAGGGTTTAAACCCTTTTACCCAAAAAAAATAGTTAATGTCAAATATATACAACTCTTTAAATATACATTAGATATAGTAAGTTTTATACCATATAAAATCTACTTTAGATGAAAATACATTGGATCTGGAAAAAGTAAGAGCACAGGTAATTGATCTTTTTTTTATGCGTTTTCCCCTCTTTTACTTTTACTTTATTAGAGGAAAATACCATAGACCTTGTTTGTGCAGAAGTAATTTTTTTTAATAGATTGTGCAAAAGTAATTGATATGCATTTTATTCCTATCATGTTTGTGCAGATAGTTGAACTAGTGGTGCATCAAGCGACTCAAAACCACCAAAGCAGATAGTTGAATCAGTGGCGAATCAAGCGACTGAAAACCACCAAAATAGCAGATAGTTGAACTAGTGGCGCCTAACAAACTAGATGCACCTGACAGAAGACAAGACAATAGTTTCTCTATGTCAAATGTCAAGAAATAGATGCACCCGTCAACAATATATATAACTACATACTTTTTAGAGAGGAAGGTTTTCTAGCATCTAATCAAGAACTGTATTCCTGTATCCTCATCTAGTTCTATTATGTTTTGTTCTTTGACATGTTCTAGTTCTGCTCTCATCCTAATGTGGTTATTGTTGATATGCAGCAGCCTACATTTTTAAGGCTTTTATATCCATATGATGAGATTAGATCAATGGGAGAAAAACTTGTAAGTTTAATTGCAAATTTTATTATTCTGTTCATTGTTTTAGATTAAAAGTCTTCATGATGTTGTTTGAATTACTACTGCTCATGTTTGTGTTAATATCGCTTAGATGGATTTAGTGCTGCTCATGAACTTCAAAGAAAATGTGCCAAAGTATTTACTACTGCTAGTACAGAAGTTACTACTGCTAGTGAAAGTCGGTACTTCTCAGAGATCAATACCGCTCGTAGTTGCTAGCTAGTTGCTTGTGGAAAAGATTATAGATACTTAATTAGGAAACTATTGTAAGCCGACTAGGACTCCTTGGTGTATAAAAGGTTGTCCAATTTTTTCAATTATATACATTCCAATTTTATTGTATTTGAATTTGTTTTGATATATATTGATTTTTTAAATGTGAAAAGATATATATAGTCACTGTTTTCTTAATTCGTTGTGTGACTAAATATTACAAAAGGCCACACAAACATAAATTTCATGTGGTCATTGGATGATCAATAGTCACACAAAATACACATTTGTTCACTTTAAACAGCATATGATCACACCTATTACCACTTTTGGCCACTGTTTGCGTAATTGTATGTGACTAAATACCCAAAACAAACATGCTTTGTGTGACTAAATATTACAAAAGGCCACACAAACATAAAATTCATGTGGCCATTGGATGATCAATAGTCACACAAAATACACATTTGATCACTTTAAACAGCATATGGTCACACCTATTACCACTTTTGGCCACTGTTTGCGTAATTATATGTGACTAAATACACAAAACATACACGCTTTGTGTGACTAAATATTACAAAAAGGCCACGCAAATATAAACTTCCTGCGGCCAATGGATGATCAATAGTCACACAAAATGCACATTTCTTCATTTTAAATAGCATATGGTCACACTTATTAAAGATTTTGGCCACTATTTGTTTAATTGTATGTGACTAAATACCCAAATCAAACATGCTTTGTGTGACTAAGTATTACAAAAGGCCACACAAACATAAAACTCACGTGGCCATTGGATGATCAATAGTCACGCAAAATACACATTTCTTCACTTTAAACAGCATATGGTCACACTTGTTAACACTTTTTGCCACTGTTTACTTAATTTTATGTGACTAAATACCCAAAACAACCATGCTTTGTGTGACTAAATATTACAAAAGGCCACACAAACATAAAATTCATGTGGCCATTGGATGATCAATAGTCACACAAAATACACATTTCTTCACTTTAAACAACATATGGTCACACTTATTAATACTTTTGGCCGCTGTTTACTTAATTGTATGTGACTAAATACCCAAAACAAACATGATTTGTGTGACTAAATATTACAAAAGGCCACACAAACATAAAATTCATGTGGCCATTGGATGATCAATAGTCACACAAAATACACATTTCTTCACTTTAAACAGCATATGGCCACACTTATTAACACTTTTGGCCACTTTGTCTTAAATTGTATGTGACTAACTCCAAAAATACAACACTCATTGTGTGACTAAATCCTTACAAACGTCACATTTATTATGTATTCATGTGGCCACAGGACGGGAAGTAGTCACACAAAATACACATTTACTTGAATATACCATTTTAAATGTAACATATATTATATATTTTTATGGCCAAAGGTTGAAAAATAGTTACTCTAAAAAAACATTAGTGTGACTATAAAGTGTTTACGGTCACTGATAATGACTACTCCAACAAAACTTGTGCCTATTTGTCATACGTATTCGGGGTTTTGGTCACTCTTTTTCAATGGAATAGGCCACGAACTCAACAATGTGACCATATGCCACCTACGGTGGCGGGACCTTTAGTGACACACAACGAAAAAAAACGTGTGTGACTATATGCATATCGTCACACATTTCTGGCGTGACGAATACAACTTTTTGTACCAGTGTAATAAAATACTAAAATTAATGACATGAAAATTTTGAAATGTCACACTTTGGTAAACATAAGAATAGGATACTTTAAGAAATCCTTGAGGAAATAGAGAAATAAGATTAGAAATCTTCGAGGTCTTATTAGCTAGAAACCAAACTAGATCCTATGCCCGACAGATATTAGAATAGGATAAATTTAGTCTAAGATAGGAATTTTATTTAATATCGAGGGTATTAGAATTAGTTAAAGATTAGACCTAAGAAGCCTTTAGATACAACCTAGGAAGTTTAGGAATGACTAAGGATTAGATTAGTAAACTACTTAAGCCTTTAGCACTTAGTCTAGTTATAGGATAGAAAGACTAGTTAAGATCTCACTATATAAGTCATTTTGAGGATATAGTTTACCTAGACCTAAGTAGCCAACCCCATACTAAGATTTTCCGCATACAATTGAGGATTTAAAAATTCCTAGGAATGATATACCATTAGGATAACCCAGACTTAGAATTCAACGTTATTAGTTATAACTAGGAATGAAACATTTGAGGATTTTAGTCTACCTATACTTAGTTTCTTAGGAGTTGACATTCTATAGGATACGCATTAGAAAGTCTACTTAGAGCAAACTATGGATACTACCCTAGCCGGATTTAAGTACCTAGGAATAGTGATACTTATAGTAATAATGATACTCGTAGTACTAGACAACATAGGACAAAAGACTAAGCGTGAAACCCTACCTAAGCATAATAACACTCCCGGTAAACCCCTAGATAAGAAATTACCTAGCCCCTCTCACAACATAGGATCTTCCTTACCAGTTAAGATTAGTACACCGCCTTTAGAGCCTTAGGACTAGTTATGAAAACTAGAAGAACCTTAGGGGGAAAACAAACTTTGAAGGAATCTAGTAAATCTTAATTCCATTAGGAATACCATCTTTAGGTATCCTGTTGATGCGTGGAATTGCACCCTCGCAAAAGGTTTTACCTCTCAAGGGATCTTGAGAAGCTTGCAATCCCCACCAGGCAGTGTACCTGACCGTTGTAGTATAGTATAGTGACAAGTACCGGGGGATTGATCGTTCAACTCAAAGAATAGTGTTCGCTAGGGTTAAAACTCAATTAAACTAGGTCTAGGGATGAGGGATGATTCTTTTTGTATTTTTATATTTTAAATGAAAGCAAGTAAAATCTCAGTTTTGAAAGGAGTGGGCGGAATTAGTTGCTAATCAACTAACCCAAATAACTAAAGATTCAATCAAAATAAAATAAACTAAACTTAAACTAAATTATGGCGAAAACAATAATAAGAGAAAATGTGTTTACTTAGATTTCACTACTCCCTAGCTATCTTTTACTGGTTGATTAGTTTGTTACAATTTCATGGATGACGGGTTATATTCCTTAATACCATTCGTAGGGCCGTGCATGATCTTCCCTAACTCTATAAGCTTCTACCTCTTCCTATGTCGAGCCGACGACTAGCTCCTAACATGGCCTCATTAGTAGTTACCTACGTATTAAATACAACAAAGATATCGTAGTACACCTCCGATCATGTTTCTTAAGACATTCAAGCAAGTTACCAATTGGAAGTCTGCGAGTTTTCTTAAGCCTAACATCGAATTCATTCATCCACAACAATTATAAACAAACAACCAACCCATAATCAATATCTAAGTTTCATTACATCTAAGCAAACACAAAGAAAACCTAGCCTAGCATGTTAAAGAGCAGACAAGTGTAAGATATAATCAAACAACACATAAACATATTGAATGATTTGATGAAAGACTTATCTTCAATTAAGCATGGATGAAACAAGGGGTTGAAACGCTCAAAATATCAGTAAAATTTGTCTAGAGTTTACTCCCTTCAAAGTTGCACACAATGAATGAAAACTCAAAAACTATATATAGATTTTACATCCTGAAGGCATCAAGAGTTAGGTCTAATGCCGTCACTCTTTGTGGACTCAGGGCCGTCTCTCTTTGTGTTATATGTGATGGCCTTGGCGACCCTAAAGGGTGACGCCGTCATGAACTCTTTAGAAAACTTTCTGGCGCGTCACGTGTATTTGATTTATCCACCTCTTTGTCAAGTCTTGACGCCATCACTAGCATCCTGTGATGCCGTCATGTGCAATTTCCAGCATGATTTTGAGACTTTGTCGTTTTCTTCACTTTTTTGCTCCAAAAACGTCCAAAATGCTTCCTTTTGTAAATTTCCTCTCAAAAGTACCTAGAATGACCAAATGAACGATTTAGGGCAATATTTGATCAAATAATCTCGACTTTGGCCTTAAATGACCCCCCAAAAGCGGTACACTTTTTGCTTCATCAAATGCCCTTACACTTGAGATTTGCTTGTCCTCAAGCAAATGCGCTTTTATTCTAATCAAAATACAAGTTATTGGTCATTTAACACTAATATGAAAGTAATTACAAAAAATAATCGTTCCACTTCAACCAACAACAAGCACGAAAATTATACACTAGTACCTCACAAATAGTGTTTAGATACTCACATCTCTCGGGTGTAATAAAGTATATATCATAATATGGAAATGAAAAACATCTCTCACTACCTGTCATACCAAATAGATTACCATAGGCTTGGGAAAGGATCAAACCTCCACCACTTGGCGTAAGCACCAAGGATAAACTATCAAAGAGGTCTTTTTAAAGGGTTATAACGTGAGGTGTAGGGATATGATAAACACGGTTTTGTTGGATAAAGGCAATATTTACTGGTGGCGAGTTAATCATCATGGTTAATTACATGTACAATGTGGTGTTGCTAAGCCAAACTCGACTCGACTTAAGCTAATCATAAACTAATAAAAAGAAAATAAAACAAACATAAAAGGAAACGGGATGGTAGTCCGTATGTTTTTTCTCGTTTTCTTTTTCCATTTTTTTTTCTTTTTCTTGATTTTTTCAATTTTTTTTTATTTTATTACTTTTTTTGCATACATTTTTACCCTACCATCCAAAATAATACATCATAGGGGATTTTCATTCCCCTTACACTTGAACTTTTACATACTTTACAACCAACTATTCTAATGACTCGAATCAAGATAATCAAAACACTTGGAGTACTTTTTAAGATTAACGCACATATGGGAGTAATATATGATGTTCTTCCCCATTATTCCATAACAATAGTACTTTACCCATGAGTCCCAATTGTCCCAAAACAATATGTACAAGATATGACTCGACTTAGCAACCATGTAATCAATTAGACAATTAACTAAGGGTATAAACAAATAACAATAATGCACTAAAGATGAGTGCATACAAGGAAGGCTAAGGCGATTTGTGTGTACATTTGGGGTGGATTGTTAACAAATTCTTCCTTTAAGTAAAATTCTTAAAGTTAGAAACGAAAAGATAGGCTTGGAGGGTTGTACTAGGGGTATCGTGTAATAAAAATGAGTACAACGCAAAGGTGTGGGAAAATTAATTGACTTTACTAGTTAAGTAATTACGACTTCATTGGTTAAGTAATTATGATATGGTTTTAACACAAGGGTTATCCTAATGCCTCTTATCATGTAGTAAATCCTAACTACACGAATGTAGTCTCACTAGCGGTCTCGGGATGCATCACTAACGCAAGTTCTAGAATCTAAATACTACCGGTACACTCATAAGCATCTTTTCCTAACAAATCTAGGGGCAAACCTCATATATTTGGGGTGGAAAATTTTGAGTGGTACCTTTTTTCGTGCTAGTTATACAACTCCTATCCATTAGACGCTTATTAAGGCTAAAGCTTCACTCCTAAATGTTGTAAAAAAAATTAAATTTGGCGCTAAAATTGCCCTAACAAGTATTTCTCTTAGTTTTATTACACACCTACTTTTGAACAAACAAACTCAAGTGCAATTGCATTCTCTAAGGTATCATTATTTACCCTCCCCTTACACTCAGGCTGAACATTGTCCCCAGTGTTCAATAAAAAGGATGTAAAAGTAATGAAGGTAAAGGAATGAAACAAATACTCCCCTGATTTGTTTGGTGTGGATAATGTGGTAACATGGTTAGATCCTCATCCAAGAAAACGAACGTTGAAAGCTTCCCTCCAGAAATATAAACCATCTTCTTGTCCAATATAACCTGTTAAACCTGAGAAAATAATCAAGGCAAACCTCGCGTAAAATCAGCGGCAATCTATATATGTATAAAGACATAATGCTTGTGGAATGAATGTTTGCAGATTTCCTGGAGTTTATAAAACTAAAGAATTAACAAAAACTTTATGACTCTGTTAGAAAAACAAAACTTGCAAAATTTTTCAGAATTTTACACCTAACGCCGTCAGGTTATGATCCAGACGTCGTCAGAGTGTTCTGACAGAAATCTTATGTTAAGTTTTTGGAAAATTTCTAGAAAAACTTACGCCTTAATTCCTGGAAATCCTGCAAAACATCATTATGTCTCGATACAAGCATTTGACTCAAACAAATACTATTATGCATGTTTATTTAATATTGTTGTGGTCCATGTCCAATTCCGTTCTTAGAAATAAGTTTAGATTTCCCTTACACTTATCTTTTGCGAAATACCTTTATATGAAGTTAAGACGAAGTTAAACAACAAAATAAGGCATTTTCCCAATTTATTTTGAAACATGAACCATAAACAATAAAAATAAAACATGCATATGGAAACAAATAAAATCAAACAAACAAACAAACAAACAAACAAACAAACAAACAAAGTTTGGGTTGCCTCCCAAGAAGCGCTTGTTTTTGTTCGAGTCACGAGCCTGACTCTACCCTTATTTAATGGAAATAAGGGAGGTTTTCCCTACACTTAGGATTAAGTGTGGGTGATAGTAGCAATAGAGACCCTTAGGGTGGAAATATGCCACGTGAGGGAAGAGTGGTGGATGAATTATATGCTCAAACGGGTGTGCTCCTTTTATCATAACCTTACCTAGTATATTTGGGTCAATGGGTGAGTTGAAGTTTTCTCCTAAAAAGGGATCATCATCTATCAATTTCGAGAGACTCCTAGTTGGGAATCCATCTTGACCTAATAAACCCGGTTTAAACCCATAATGTTTCTTGTGATCAATCATGAATGGGTGATGTAAGCATGTAAGGTTATGTTCTACTCCTATATTGGCTTCCTCTCTACATGGCTTAAAGTCTACCACCTTTATCCTAAGACTACCCGGACTACATGGGTTGATGGGTGGGTCGGCTCCTCTTATGTCTCCTAGATGTATATCTAAGGATGTAAAGTTGTGTGAAGATTGAGGTTCCGGTTCATCAACACTAGGAAATTCCCTAGATCTAAGAGTAAGGTTATCACTACAAGTATTCAAGCCTATATCCTCTAGTGCTGTTTGGTACAAGGGTTCTACCTCCATCGGGATTCCTAAAGTTTCTTCTACTTCTTCCAGGTAAGTCACGGGTGGTGTGTGTGCCTCAACTGGTGGTGGGACTTGTGGAGTACTTAGTGGACTTAGAATTTTCGCCTTATCCTCCATCACATCTAGATCACCTATGTGCTTATTATGTATTTTGCTGAAGTCAATCCCCAACATGCACCTAGGTATCTCAAACCCTTTTCTATTCATCTCAAATTCTTGGTTCGATTCATAAGAATCATTCTCAATAACTTGATCACTATGTTCTTTTTGCCTAAAGGATTCCTCATGTTCATCATATGTCTTAGTGAAATCTACTCCAAGCATGCACCTAGGTGGTTTGACATTAACCATCTCACAATATCGGTCGGATTCATAAGAAGCTATCCTAGGTGAAGCATCCCGTGACGCCGTCATGTGCAATTTCCAGCATGATTTTGAGACTTTATCGTTTTCTTCACTTTTTCGCTCCAAAAACGTCCAAAATGCTTCCTTTTGTAAATTTCCATGCAAAAGTACCTAAAATGACAAAAGGAACGATTTAGGGCAATATTTGATCAAATAATCTCGACTTTGGCCGTAAATGACCCCCCAAAAGCAGTACACTTTTCGCTTCATCACCTATATTCTCACTCTTCCGTTTATATCCCATTCCCCCGTTTTTCCTCACTCTTCCGTTTAAATCCCATTCCCCCATTTTTCCTCACTCTTCCATCCTATTCCCTTGTTTTTTCTCACTCTTCCATTTAAATCCTATTCCCCATTTTTCCTCACTCTTCCATCCTATTCCCCCATTTTTCCTCACTCTACCATTTAATCTTATACTCCTATTCTTTTCCACTCCACCTATTCCTACTCCTCTGTCCTTTCATTATCTCCCACTCCTTCATACCTTCCTATTTCATCCCTTTCCTTCCCTCCTTCTCTTCACTCATTCCTATAAGATCCATCTTTCCATTTCCTTTTATCATTTCATCCCTCCGTCATTTTACACTCTATTTTCTTCGCTCCAAACTTTCTCCCTACCTCACCCTACAATGTTATAAAAGTTAGAACTTGTATTTCTTGTCATATCACAAGATTCTATTGGTTAAAACTTGTAAGAATATCTACATCAAATTTTAATCCTCATTATGTTCGACTATGATATTAAATCGCTTTGCAAGAGTTACAAAAATGAGATCTTCAACGCCCGTCATTTTAGTCATAACATGGAAAGTTACCATGTGGCAAGTTGCTAAACAGGGAGACTGTAGAACTTGTCCCTGTCATGACTAGAACTTGTCTCTGTCATGATTAGAACTTGTCTCTATCATGACTAGAACTTGTCTCTATCATGACTAGAACTTGTCTATATCATGACTAGAACTTGTCTCTATCATGACTAGAACTTGTCTCTATCATGACTAGAACTTGTCCCTATCGTGACTAGAACTTGTCTCTATCGTGACTATAATTTACCTCCACCTTGGCTAGAACTTGTCTCCACCATGACTAGAACTAGTCTTCATCATGGTTGGAACTTGTCTCTAAAATATTCCCGTACCACATTTCCTTAAGTGTGGTAAACTCTCTTCGTTTTCCACCGATACTACTTAAGGATGATTTATAATGACTATCATATTAAAATGAACTAGGACGCTCCTTCATTTTAATGAGAAAGTTATAAATCAAATGGATTATGAATTTATAAGCTCTTATTTACAAATATTGGATCGCCTTTATTCGTAAGCGATGAGATATAAATGAATAAACCTAAGTATTTGGCAATTGTGCAAGCATTTCCTACTCCGCTTGTACAAACCTCCCCTTCTTTTTGCACCACTCTTCTTTCGTATTAGAAATTCTTCCCCACAACTTCTACGTCTAACTAAATCTCAGGACGAGATTTTCTCCAAGGGGGTAAGACTATAACAACTCACAAAATAATCACTATCATTTCCACTACAAATACCTATGTCAGGTATTTCACAGGTAAATTTTTGCTTTTTATATGCATTCATTACCTACATGACTCTCTAGACTTGCTCACGTATCTACACAAGCCAAATATCTCTACTCACACATCTTATAAACCTCTAGTATGTTACGCATAAGATAACAACAACACCACAATAAGCAATCTACCAATCTAACACACTAAACTCATCACAAAACCCTAATCTAAACCTAATTAAGCCCTAATCAGGCCTATGTGTTCACAAAACCCTAATTGCTTATCTAAACCCATTTGAAAGTGTTTAAGGTTTAAGTATGAGTTACCTTAGGAACAATAGGATATCTTAGCACCTTTAGACCCTAGTACAACCCCTTGGAGCTTAAGTACAAGTCCTTTAAGCACAAAACCATAACTAGGTCATAACTTCCGGAATTAGGTCTAAACTATCCCAAAACTTCACCATAAGTTACCACCACTTAGTATAAGCCTCTTAGGACCTAGAATTAGTCATTAGGCACTCATAGGACACTAATCTAGGCACTAAACCCTAAGCTAGACCCTAATCTCCCACTAATCCAAATTAGGATAAAACTAAACCTAAATTTATTAAAACCTAAACATACGCACCTCAAGCACCTAGCCTAGCACCTTAGTCATGCTTAGTACACACCCTAGCACCTCATAAGCTAGCACACAAGTAGGTGCATTACCTACTTATCACCACCTTCATCCCGCGGCTTCATCCCCTCCACACAAACCCTAGAACCGCCTATAGCTTATCTTAGTCACCATGGTAGCTTAGGATAGTCACATATAGCTTCCATGAGTCACCTCCCCCCCCCTCCTCGACACCTCCTCCTCCCGTTTTCTTGGTCACCACTTCATACGACCCTGTAAAAGGGCTCGTACCCCTCTCTTTTCATTCACACCATTTCACATCTCTTCACCTCACACTTTCTGGTCCTAAGGGCTGTAGTAGAGTCTTAGGAAACATAGAAGTCGAGTACCTAGGCCTTGCATGCTTGTCGAGTTTAGTTTTGCCCTAGAAAACCCTAATAGCCCTCGTTAACCCTTCCCTAGTCAATTAAGCCTTTCAGTTTGCTTCTATTCGCTTTATTTCAGTCCTAGGATAGTTATAAGATGCCTTAGATCACATAAGAACCCTTGCCTAAGCCTTGATCACTTAAACATGCTAGTTTTCTTTTTAAAACCCTAATTATGCATTAAATACTAAATATATACTATAATACCTTAGAATAATCTATAAACTAGTTTAAGTAACTTAAATAAGCTAATATTAGTTAAACATAAGCTAGGAAAACTTTTTGTTTTCTAAAAATATAGTTTGCATGGAATTAGGACTAGTTTTGCAAAGTTTTCCATGCATAGGGGTATATATGGTAACTTTCTAAAAATATTAAGTCTAGGGACTATTTTTGACTTTTCTTAGAAGTTATAAGTATAAGGAACCTTTTTGCAAAGTTATATAACCTTAGGATAAAAAGTAAAATAATTATAAACTAATAAGGATTAGTTTTGCAAAAGTTATAAAGTTAAGGGTATAAATAGTAAACTTTGAAAACTTATAAGTCCAAGGGTCATTTTTGCTATTTCCTTAAAATATATAAGTATACGGACAAATATGGCTAAGTTTAGATAGTTATAAATATAAGTATATAAGTCTAAGATTTACAGTATGGACCAATTGCTTGATAATACAATTGTGCGTGTTGTTGTACATGATACTCAGGAAGAAGAGGAACTTGAAGACGAGAGTCGATCAAAAATGAGTCAAGTAGAATATTGCAAACCATATGATTACTCAAAAGCTCCACATATTTCAAAATCTTTTGTTCTAACAAAAGAAATACCTGAGAAATCATGGTATGTGATCGAGTCATATGTCTCATCTTCCAATGGGGCTCTTGTCCAAACTGTGGCACAAGTAAATGGACCTTTACCATCCTCTGGTGAAGTTACACCTTTACCTAAACGTTTTCGTGTCTTATAATATTTTAAAATTTTCATGAAAGAATCGAAAATTTGGAAGAGGTAATTGAACGCAATTCGGAAATAAAAATTGCTACTTTTCAATCTGCTTATGAGCGAGAAAAGAGAGAAATTTTTCAAAAATAATTTTTGCCATTAGTTCAACATTTGCGTCATTGTGCTACACGTTGGGAATAGGAACTTCAAAAAGAAGTCAACTAAATGATAAACGTTTTCAAATTGAATGAAAATGCTATTTTGGTTCAACATCAAAGAAACAGAGCTTTAAAAAAACAGATGTTGATCGACTCTTGGAACAAGTTCTAAATGCTGATATTGTGTTTGTTATCATGAATTCCATTTATGTTGCTGGTACTTCTAGGTTTGTTGATGCTCAGTCTGTTGATAATAGTTTGTGGAAAAAGGAACTTGAGTCATTAAAGCATGAAAATGAAAAGATTAGGAAAAACAGTGATGATGTGAAAAACAAACTTTCAAAAGAAATTTGTCAACTCAAATAAAGGATTGAATGGTGTCAAGCTCAAAGTCTTGAACTGGAATTGCAACTTCAAAGTCAAAATGTTTCAAAGTCTTGTCAAATTTGCAATGACAATGAAATTTTCAAAAATCAGTGTCTCAAATATTAAAAGGAAATTGCGGATTTAAAAATTGAAAACGTTGAATGGCAACAAAACCGCGATCATATTCATTATTGCAATGGAAAGCTTGAGTCTCAAATTCAGGATAAAAATCACATCATAATTGATTTAAAAGAGAAAATTAAGATACTTGAGAAAGGAAAGTTTGTTGACACCACAGTGATTGCACCAGGAAAGTACCACATAGACAAAATAGATAAGGGAAATCATGCTCAGAGTTCTAATGTTAATTCTTCCACTTCTACAGGAATAGTCTCCACTAAAAGTGTTAGCAGACCCAAGCGAAAAAGTAACAAGAAGACTAGGATCTGGCAACGTAAAAGCGGAACACTAGAAGTCCAAGAAGTAGAAGATCAACTTACGAATTTAAATAAAACTCATGTTGCATCTGAATTAGAATTTAATCTGGAAATTGTAATCGAAATCTCAGTGTAACGAATGATGAACCTTTGAATGTTTTAAATTTTAATGCATCTTGTATGTTTTGTCGCAAAAGTGTATTATCTGGTGATCATGCGAAATGTGTAGCAAATTCTCTCTTAAATCGTCATAAGAAACGTAGGACAGACATTCCTTCTCGGCCCACTACTGCCTCTAAGTCTATATTAGGAAAACTGCCAACTACGGTTTCTAATGATGTTGTAGTTACCCCCATAGTCGAACAGGACAAATCTAGGAACAAGCCCAAAGCTAGTGAATTCACCAAAAATAAAGCGAGAACTAGTTGGAATTGGCAACGTTGGTTACAGTATAAACCAGACTTTAAATGAATTCCTAAAATGTTGACTACGTGTGCTTCTAACCAAGAGGAACCCACACTTTCTTTGGTTTCCACCCTTACCTCTGTTCCATCTTCATCGTCTTCTTGTGATGCAGGTGGTTCATATTGTTCTCTAGATTGTTGATAGCGGATGCACCCGACATATGACAGGCAACCTCAAACTGTTAGTCAACTTTGTTTCAAAGTTTATCGGCAATGTCAGATTCGGGAATGATCATTACGCTCTAATCATGGGATACGGTAACTACGTGAATGGGAACATTGAAATTAGCAGAGTTTACTATATTGAAGGCTTGGGTCACAACCTCTTTTCAGTCGGTCAATTTTGTGATGGGAATTTAGAAGTAGCATTCCGAGAGAAAACCTGTTTTGTTCGTGATCTACATGGAAATGATCTAATGTCGGGCACACGCAAAACCAGTCTATACACAAATTCAATGTCTGACATGATTTCTTCATCTCCGATTTGTCTTCTATCCAAAGCTAAAACAACTAAATCATGGTTATGGCACAAACGCCTTTCTCACTTGAATTTCAAAACGATGAATGAACTCGCTCGTCACAAACTGGTTGATGGCTTTCCAAGATTCCGTTATGCAAAAGATCACTTATGCCCGGCCTGTGAACAAGGAAAAAGTACTCGTGCTCATTTTCCTTCAAAACCTGAACACAGTACTAATCATGTGTTACAATTGCTTCATATGGATTTGTGTGGTCCGATGCGTGTTCAAAGTATCAACGGTAAACGCTACATATTAGTAATTGTCGACGATTACTCCCGTTGGACTTGGGTTTATTTTCTTCGTAGCAAAGACCAAGCTCCTCAAATGATCATCACCTTTCTCACGAAAATTCAAGTTCAGTTACGCAACACGGTCAGAATGGTTAGAACTGACAATGAAACAGAATTTAAGAATCAGACATTAAGGTCGTATTTTGAGAAAGTGGGAATAGAACATAAAACATCTATTGCAAGAACACCCGAACAGAATGGAGTAGTCGAAAGACGCAACAGAACGTTAGTGGAAGCTGGAAGAACGATGTTAATCAATGCTCAATTACCAGATTACTTATGGGCAGAAGCTGTTTCAACCGCATGTTACACTCAAAACCGTTGTATGATCACAAAACGCTATCACAAAACCCCTTATCAGATTGTTCACAAAAGGAAACCGAACATCAATTACTTTCATGTATTTGGAGCTCTTTGCTATCTAGTAAATGATCGTGATGATCTCGGTAAACTTAAAGCAAAGGCTGGCATGGGAGTGTTCGTTGGATACTATGAAAATTCTAAAGGCTTTCGGATATGGAATCGTTGTACAAGAGAGATTCAAGAGACCATTCATGCTAATTTTGATGAACTCACACAAATGGCTTCTGAGCAAAACAGGTTAGGACCCGCATCCAACCGTTTAAATTTTCCGGAATATTCGGCTGAAGCATTGTCACTGTCCCGTAAAGAAGTGGAAACCTTGTTTGCTCCATTGTTCGATGATATGATTGAAAACCGTCCCTCTGAGGTCTCACCAATTTCCGCTGCATACCTTGATCATAATCAAGAACCTGATTCACCTCAACAAACAACAACAACTGTTGGGAGAGACGGCCCTCCAATTGCATCGCCAACAACCGCAGAACAAATTGGGTCTAACTCACGACAATCAGCTGAAGAATCCGTACCTAAATCAGTTCCACAAACCGCAGAGCATGATCCAGAGGCGTTCTTTAACCCGTTTGCACCGGCTCAACTCATTCCTGACATTGTTGAGTCGTCTACACGCAATTTAGATCCTTCTAACATGAGAGATAATTATCAACTTCACCCTTCGACGCACAAATAGACTAGAGATCACCCGTTAGTTCAGATTATTGGCCATCCAGACGCACCAATCATGACAAGACAACGACTCCACACAGATGGTGAAACTTGCATCTATGCACTCACAGTATGTCAAGATGAACCTAAGAACATTAAACAAGAAATGACTTACGACAACTGGATTGAATCTATGCAAGAGGAACTTCAGCAATTCAAAAGATTAGAAGTCTGGGAATTAGTTGAAAAACCTGACGGAGTCTTTGTCACTGGTTTAAAATGGATTTGGAAAAATAAGCTGGATGCAGAAGGCACTGTCATACGTAACAAATCACGCTTGGTAGCTAAAGGATACTTCCAAGAAGAAGGAATTGATTTTGAAGAATCTTTTGCTCCAGTGGCTAGACTTCAAGCTGTTCGGATTTTTCTGGCATATACTGCTCATCGAAATATGGTTGTTTATCAAATGGATGTGAAAACGGCATTTCTGAATGGTCAACTTCGTGAAGTAGTTTATGTTAGTAACCAGAAGGCTTTGTTGCAAGCCCCAAGGGAGTGGTATGACAAATTATCTGCTTTCTTGCTGGCCAATAAATTTTCTAAAGGTTCGGTGGATCCAACATTATTTACTAAAACATACGGAGTGGACTTATTAATTGTTCAAATATATGTCGATGACATTATTTTTGCTTCAACAAATAAAAGATACTCAAATGATTTTGCAAATTTAATGAAAGATAACTTTGAAATGTCCATGATGGGTGAACTTTCGTTCTTTTTAAGACTACAAGTTCATCAATCACCCCGTGGAATTTTTCTAAATCAGTCTAAATAAGCTTTGGAAATTCTTAGGAAACATGGAATGATAAGCTATGATAATTACAATACACCAATTGCTTTTGGCACAAAACTAGATGCTGACATACATGGGACTCCAGTTGACCCTACCAAATACCGTAGTATTATTGGGTCACTCATGTATCTCACAGATAGTAAACCTGATATTGTTTTTGCTGTCTACATGTGTTCGCGTTATTAGTCTAGACCAACTAAAAGACACCTCAATGAGGCTAAAATAATCCTTCGATACATAAAGGGAACCATTAACTTGGGAATCTGGCATCCGAAGGATTCTGGTTTTGAACTAAAAGCTTTTTCAGAAGCTGCCCATGCAGGATGCTTAGACACGCGAAAAAGTACATCAGGTGGATTACAGTTTCTTGGAGATAAGCTTGTGTCTTGGCAATCTAAGAAGCAGGACTGCACATCGTTGTCATCAACCGAATCTGAATACGTAGCTATGTCTGCTTGCTGTGCTCAATTCATATGGATGAGATCCCAGCTTAAGGAGTATGGATACCTATTCAATAAGATTCCGATCTACTGTGACTCCAAAAGTGCCATTGCAATTTCATGCAACACCGTTCATCACTGCAAGTCCAAACACATTGATCTCCGCTATCATTTCATCAAGGAGCATGTCAAAAAGGGTACTGTTGAATTATATTTTGTGGGAACTTAATACCAATTGGCAGACTTACTCACCAAAGCATTACCTCCTACAAGGTTTCCTGATCTAGTCCACCAGATTGGTATGCGATGTTTGACTCCAGAAGATCTGGAAATGTTTTTAAAACACAAATGATTGTCAAACATCAAAATTATCTTTGTATATATTTTTACAAAAACAAAATACAAAAATATAAAACCAACAAAAACACAAAAAGATTTTCCATTTATCTATTTTCTTAAAAAAAAAAAAAAAAAAAAAAAAAAAAAAAGAAAAAAAAAAAAAAAACTTTTCTATACTTCAAGAGATGTTGTTCAACACGTTTTTCATTTTTTAACAAAACATATCTTGAGGGGGAGACAAAAATTTTTCTCTACTTCTTCATTAAAAGTTTTTTTTCTCATCACGAAAATTCTTTTCTGGACGCCTCTTGAACCATTTGTTGTATCAAAATTTCAATAAACTTCTCGTGGATGGTTCAAGGGGGAGTAACGTCCAAAATACTCGAAGTGTTTATTGCTCGGACTCACATTGTTAAATCCTTATAACCTTAGGGGCTTATTGTGTTTAAATAGTCTAAACAATGCTTTGCAAAAAAAAGTACAAGGACCAAAAGTGACAATTATCAAAATTCTTGAGTATATATTGTAACACAAATCAGTTTCATTATCACACAAACAAAAAAACACGCCTCTGTGCAGCTACCATTTTTCTCAAAATAAAGTGTTTCAAGTTTTTGAGTTTTCTGTAATTGTAAGTTTTAATATGTCTCATTTTCTAGCATTAATCACTCGCCCCTATTCTCTTTGTGTTTTCTATGACTCAATTTGGTACATTGAATATTAGGGTTTATGCTCAAATTGGGTGTTTCTTATTCTTGATGATTGAGGTTAATTCAGTTAGATGTTAAGCTTTGGTAGGTCTATATATGTTAGTCTACATCTTTATTTTGATCTCTAATACATCAGATGTGAGGAATTTATGAGTTTAGGGTTTTAGGGCTCGATTTCTTGGCTGACACCTTCTGGAGTTGTGTTTGTGGTATGTGAGTGTTGTTTGTGGCTTATTTGGGCATCCTAAACATGCACCTTTAGTCTCACTTGATTAGAATAACACTTTCTTGATTTTCGTGAAATTTGATCAACTGTTTGATCTTTTGCCAAAAATGTGTTAGGCTTATTTTATGTTTAAGATTGGATTGTGTTATTAGATTCCAATTAACATCAAAGTATAGCAGACCCACGGCCCATTTCTTACAGAAAATTTTTGGTCTTTAAGCATGTTGTCGAGTTAATGATGAACTTATCGAGTTAGGAACTGATTATACCGAGTTTGATTTGAATTTGTCTAGTAAGGAAGTTGTTTTACCGAGTTTGATTGATGCTTATCGAGTTAGCTTGTATCTTTCTCTTTTATCAAGTATGGGATATATTTTATCGAGTTAGCACTTATTTAGTTTTCTGCTTTATCGAGTTTACTCTGTTACCAAATATGAAACTTTTATCGAGTAAGAAAATTTTATCGAGTATGCTTGTTTTTTGTGATTCTTATCGAGTAACTGTGGGACTTATCGAGTATCAAGAGTTTTCTTCGAGTAAGGAGCTTCACTAAAGAACCATCGAGTATGGGTTCTTGTTTTGCAACATTCATAAAACGAAATGCTGCCCAAATTTTTTAAAATATGTCGAGTTAGGGGGCTGGTTGTTTTTGTTATCAAGTTAGCAAAATGTTTGATGTTTTGTCGAGTAAGATTCAAATGAATGGTTTTTGTCGAGTTATGAGTAACTACTTGGTTTTGTTGTATGATTGTCTTTGGTGTAATATCAGATGATGGCTAAATTAGTGTTCTCACTGGATTTCTATCAAAATGACATCTAGGATTTTGGAATGATAACTAACATATACATCACCACATTGTATTTGTTGGTTGTATGACACATTTCAAGTACCAACATGTTTGTAGCATCCACACCTAGACACGAGTTGATTCAAGGAGAAGAAAGAACAGTCGGAAAGTATAACTTGAAAGTTGATCTTGAAACAATCCTGTGCCATCCAACATGTGAAATCATTATAGAGATTCTCAAAGGACACTTCATTCGAAACATCCTCACAACCACATGCTCAGTACCAGAAGTTTACTTGATTCAGTTCTGGGAAACTCTTGAAGTTAGCAGAGATAGCAAAACCATGGCCATTCGTCTTGGTCACAGATACATTTAGTTTGATGTGATTACCCTCCGCACCATACTTGGTTTACCTGCAGAAGGAACAAGAAACATCAAGAAATTCACTCCCTTTCCTTCATTGTCAGAGTTTTCAGTCTTCTTCGTGAAATTGGATATGATGAATCAGTGATCAAACTCAACAAACTATCTTCTATCGACAGAAAGTTTATTCTACAACCATGGCTTACACTATACTCAATCCTCACCAATAGCTTAACTGGCAAAGAAACTGGGCATGAACATCCATCACTTGAACTCATGCAGATCTTCTGGGGGGTTGTCAAAGTCACATCTATTGACTATGCTCAATTGATTTGGGAGGACATGGTTCTTCACGCCAGACAGTTTAAGAAAGCTTCAAATTCAAGAATTCCATTTTACTGATATACCAAGTGTCTCATTGCTCATTTCATGCATATACACCCAGATATTGATCGTATATTGGAAGATAAAGATCACACAACTGCCATGGATCATATGTATACATGAACCAGAATTCAAAAGACAAACACCGAGAAACAAGGAATAACAATTCCTTTAAGATTGTTAACTGAAGCCATTCTTAATACTAAAGCATTTGAGGTGTATGATGAAGCTCAAAGGAACAACTCAGTCAGTTTGGCTCAGATGAAAGGGAAAACTGCTAAAACCGCAACAAAAAGCAAGACAATTCCCAAGTCAAGAACCAAGAAAGTCACTCGACAACCAAAGAAGAAACTGACAGGGATGAACTGACTGATGATGAAGGAAATGTTCAGGAAGAGACTGAGACTGATAAGCTTAGAATGATTAAAAAGAAAAAGGCAGAAAAGGGAAAGGCAAAAGAATCTCTAGAAGAATCTGTCACCTCACCAATGTCCGAATCTGAAGAAGAAGAACAACTGCAAATAACGTTAAGAGAAAGCAAACAATCGGAAGAGGAAAGAATTGCCAGACTTACGAAGAAAGGTGAAGGTTCTGGTACTCAGAATGTAGAAATAACAACTCCAGCTTCAGAAGGAGATGATCAATCATCTATAGAAACACGTTCACAAACATTGTCATCCACTGATCAAGATGATGATGAATCCGATAATGAAGCTGAGTCATCTAGTTCAGAACAAGAATTTCTCTCGATAAGCCAGCTGAAAGTGATGAAGAAGAGGAAGCTCCCAAAAGTAAAGATGATAAAGCGTCCGAAAGTGATGAAAGTAGTGATGCGGAGAAGCAGTCTGAAAGTGATGAAGCTAAGAAAACGGATGAAAAAGAAGAAGATGTGAATGATGGAAGTGATGATGAATCTAATGGTGATGGTGATGATGTGCAGATTGATACAAGTGATAAAGACACCACTATCGACATAGTTGGTATTGATGATGAAGCGACTACAGTCCAAACACAACCTCAACCCTCATCACAAAAACAAGTTCGTCCTCAGTAAACCCTTGCTCCACCAACAACAATTCACCCAAGCTTGCTTAAATCATTACAAGAACAACTTCAGAAGCTTCAAAAACAAGTTGATGAACAGAAGAATGATGTCGAGCAGTTCAAAGTATACAATCTTGAGGCAGCAGTGAAGCACCAAGTGAAAGAGAGACTACCATGAGAGGTTCAAAAGTATGTTCATGAGAAACTCCCTGTAACCGTGAAACACTACGTTAGAGATAATCTTGAAGGGATTGTTTCACAGAAATTTCAAACTACACCTATCACCATTCAAACTCTACCACCGAACCCTTCTGTGAGTGATCTCAAGGGTAAGTTGTTGGAAGCAATCATGAATGATCCAGATGAGAATGAACTTCGCAAGGTGCTGATTAAGTCAATTAAAAAGGCTGAAAAGAAAGACGAAGCTTACAAGAAGACAAAGGCTACCAAGCGTCGTCATGATGATTCAGATCCGGATGATCAGCCACAACAACAACACAAAAGAAAGAGAATATCCGTTTCCACGTCCAGAATTCCAACTATAACTGTCGACATTCAAGATGATCCAATCCCTACACATTCTACCGAGGAAGCAGGAGTACATATGGATGACATCCCACATGTAATCACCGAAAACATTCAAGAATATCCAAAGGAAGCTCAATTAATTCCAGCTCCTGAATGGATTAATCCCGATGCTCCTTCATTCAACTGGTTAGATGAAATGGTAGATGCACACCCTGATATCCCTGAAGCAGAAGAACTTATTGAAGGATCTATTGCGAACTTTACTAAAAGAATCAAGAAAGTGATGCAGACTCAGAAACTTCAGCTTTCAGACTTGTTTAAGATTCGTGCAACAGGATTCACAGAGTTCAAAACATGCACAACCTCGGAACTTGAATTTGAATACAATGTTGATGAAGTAGCAAGAGCATTGTCGAAGAATATTACTTGGGAAAAGAGACCTTTATGGGATAAATTATACCCCGCAACAGATCCTGATGACTTTAAGTTTCAAGATTTTTCTCAACCATTACCCCTAATTGGTCCTCCCAACCGACCAAAAATTCCTAAAGAATATTTCTTCAACAAAGATTTGCAATATCTTGTCCATGGAAACACAGATCCACAATACCGTTATGCCACATATCTGACTAAGTTCAAAGCTGCCTCATATCCTATAGAAGACCTAGAAGAACAAATGAGAGGATTGTACTCTGCATCTGTCAGCAAGTATAATGTTGAAGCAGCTTTATGCACTCTACACTGGCCAGAGATGCGCAAATGGTTCTATAAGTACAAGTTGACATTCAAATCTAAGCATAAGGTCTTCTCTCAACAACGCATCCTTTCCATCAAAGATGTTCCAGTAACTGAAAAGAGATTTGGGTACAACTTTCTTGATTAAATTGTGGGCCGTCGACATGATGACCAGTCGTACACATTCAGTGAAGCTGACTATCATCGATTGAATCTCAATGATATCGAAGATATGTACTTGCTTAAGGTTCAAGGCAAACTTCAGCATCTGCCTGGAAGCCTTCAGTATGACATTATCAACTCGATTTTACTCTTTATACGGCAAACAATCTTAAAGGCAAGAGTTGAGGATGCACAACTAGGAGTTGAAAGCTATTAGAAATCACTCAACTTCACTGCTCCACAAACACAAATTCCAGGCATCCCATATATGAGATCTTTCACCTTCAACAAAAAACCCTTTGGAGTCATATATCCTTATAAAGATGCCTACAAATTCATGAGATACGATGAGCTTCACAAGTTCGGGGATTTGACTCTCAAATTTGTCAGAATTAAGTTGGATCAAAAGCTCAAAGAACATGACAGTGGGATAAAAGTGGGATGGAAAAGTCAAGATGTGAGGGAAGCACTTAAGTTCATGGATAGGATTGATCACATATTGAAGTTCAGAGAGCACATACGCAAATTGGAGAGCTTGATTGGAGGAAAGGCACCTATTCAGAACATTCTCACTTATCGCCGTCTGAATACTCCACCAGTCTGATTATTTTGGTATAACATCATCTTTTTTTCATCATAATTTTCTTCATTTATAACTTTGGTTTGTGCACAAATTATAGTGTACAACCCGTGCTTGTAATGAAAGGACCCTGAGGTACGCTTCTGTGCCTCAATCCTAATATAAGGAGCGAAGGCTTCTTACTTTTGAGTAGAATTAATCAAACATTTTCCGATTTTCCTAATTCTCCTCAAAACACAAGTATTTCACCTCAATAAGTACTCACTTGTTAAGGGGGAGCACTTGAAAACTCATCGTTTCTTGAAATCAAAAGTTCTTGTTGATATCTCCCCATAAGACTCAAAAAGCATATTTTAATCAAAAGTTTAACCAGAACATCATTTCATATGCTATTTTTGAGGGGGAGAAGAGAGAAAGTGATTAAAATTTGAATGTTCAAAGTTGCTTAAAGTCGAATCTCATGCGATCTAGACTTAGAATTGACCCAGGAATTGACGAAACATAAAAGTTAATAATCGAAAAGACTTATCCTCGACGGGTAATAACATAAATTTAGTTACTAGAGCTAGTTGTCACCCAAAAGCTGACAATAGAACTCTTTAACTAGCCACATAAGGTGCCTCGAAAAGGATTTGTCTTAATAGAAATGTACCGTTTCGAGAAACTTTCTATGGACTTGACCAGGCCGGGTAATAATTTCAAGCTAGCCTTACTTGTGATGTAAGCGTGCCTCGAATCGGTCTTGTTCACTGAAAGTGGATCAGTTCAAAAAGTGCTTGCTCCTCCCGCATGTGCAAATTTATTAAATACTCATGAGCACATGTAAAGGGGGAGCCCTTCAATAAACACAAAACTCTCAAAGTGTTAGACAAAATTTTTGATAATCACAAACACTTTGAGAGATTTTCTATAAATGGTTTCAATGGCAATTATATGATAGTCATGGAGTTATAAGGTGACTAAGGTTAGGGAAAACCGTCCTATGATCCGCCAGAGCCGGAGGGATCTACCCAAGGACATCACCAAGATTTAGAATTAGAAGTCCTTAGGTATGATAAGAAAAAAAGGAGAAAAGAATAAAAGGGGAAAGAAGGAGTTGAAGAATTAAAAATAAAAGTAAAGAAAAGGGTGAAAAGAAATAGCCCTCCATATGTTCAACCTTAGGGCAGACACCGGGTTCAATTCATATTCTACTGGTTGTTATTAAGACAACACCGGTATTGAAGATAAAGACGTCGTGGACCCAGTGACGCAATGCACTAAACCTTCTTAACCACTCAAGTTCTCTTTAAAGAGCTTGTTTCATTCTCACGGGGAACCGGTGTAATCTATCGACTTATCTCTTAGAGATGGTTGATATTGAAGCAGGAGACCCCTCCCTAGTCTACACATAGGAAACCTAAGTATGCACTTATCGAGTGTAGAGCCATGAGATACATCAAAGATCTCTTAGGAACACTTAGTATTTCTACAACTAGTGTTCTACATCAATGGACACCAGCTGTAAATTATCAAGTCCTTCGCAGATCTTAGCAATCTGCTGTGAACATTTATGAGAGAATTTACAAAAGTATTTCTCAATGATTGAATGGAAATTCCTGCCAGGGTCAACATTAAACAGCCCTGACAGCAAGTCACTTCAGTAACCCTTCACGAGTTACGCTTAGTGTTCGCGGTGGTTCCACAGCGGTCTACAGTCGTGGAGTGATCGCCAGCGACTCACCCATTCATTGAGCTACTAAGTAGGTCTCGTAAGCTCCCTAGAGAGTATTTGAAATGGGAAAGGCCTTGATAAGGATTAGAAGGAGTCTTCACAATATGCTGTTGATGATCTCTAATTCCATATCTGTAAGTACCGGTTGATTATTGCTAATTGTTTACCTGCAGGTAGATATCACCTCCATGATGGTAGATTCCGGCATGCTCATGCATACTTCCTGAAGTCAATGAAAGCTCCTCCAAAGATCTAAGCAACACAAAGTTCAAAGAAAGATTCTACGCCAAAAAAGAAGAATCTACAAAGTAAAGAGACTAAAGATCAAAGTAAAAGAAAAGGAACTTCATGCATGTGTAAGTCAAAGTCCAAAGATGTATGAGGACGTTGGAATGGCGGACAACCACCACAGACACATAAGTGACAAAAGGCAGACAACTTCATAAGATGATCACTACCATATCAACAAAGAACAAATAACAAAGAACGATGAAAGATTTTGCAACATTTTTGAAGACGTCAACTACTATGTCAAAGTTAAGAAGATGACAACTTCGGGCAACCTTTGATTACCAACACTTAGGGGGAGATTGTTGGGAACACACTTTGTTAATCAAGTGTCGATCATTGAGTTTTGTAATAGGTTGCAGTATTATGTTAGTATGTTAATGATTTAATATGTTTTTAATAGTTTTATGCTAAGTTTACTTGTTTTGTAAAGGTCTAAGGGCTATATGTGTAATATGGTAATAGTTATGAGAAGCCCTAGATCTCCACTATAAATAGAGTTGTAACCCTCCAAGGAGGGTGTTGGTTCTCTTGGTAATAACATTTCATTTATTTTCATATTGTTGAGTTCCTTCCACTCTATCTCTCTAACCTACTTTCTCTCTCTAAGATTTAGTGATCATATGTTAAGAAATCATGAGCTAACAGAGATGTTTGACAATACCCAATAATTTTCTTTCTTGATTAACATTTCTAAACACCTCACGAAAAAGGAACGAAGTATAATTCACTCAACACTCATTTATTCGTTTATTTGGTGGAGTATATAAGATAAATCACACTCATTGCTCAGTCATGATCCGTTTATTACCATAGGCTTATACAAGAAACAAAACTCCACCGACGTGGTGTAAGCACCAAGTGTGAACATCTAAAGAGGACTTTTATTGGGTTGTAACGTTAAGGCTTCAAGGTTAATACCAGGCTTATGTTTGAACATCTCATACAAAAATACAATAGGTTGCTGGCGTGAATTCATGATTTACTCAAACAACGGATGGTCACTAGAGTATATTTTTGGCTCGCTGGCACACTATTCACATAACGGATGGTCACCAAAATACGCACTAGATCGCTGGTGCGTCATTCGATCACTAAAAAACTGGATGGTCACTATAATATTTATGCACTTGATATTCTCACAAAGCCATTACTATATCCGAATGCTCGAAAGC
Organism: Artemisia argyi; assembly: GCA_030686995.1. NCBI lineage: Eukaryota > Viridiplantae > Streptophyta > Magnoliopsida > Asterales > Asteraceae > Artemisia > Artemisia argyi. The sequence goes on along the minus strand of CM060700.1, from coordinate 90,661,424 downwards.
TAATAATGGATAAAATAATTTGGTAAGGGTAAGGATAAGGCATGGGAATATTTATGAAATTGGTTTTAAAGGAAAAATAAAGTCAAGTCTAAGTCCCATTGTTTCTAGTCACCGAACAATCCACGAACCCGTAAATGATTATAGTTACACTCATCTCTTCTTCAAACTTTCACATACCGATACATTGATTCGCCATAACAATATTCTTCATACTTAGCACATTAGGTAACAACATATCACATAACTTTCTTTCATCATTTTCATAATAATAATATAGCACATTGGCTATAATTGTCACCTTATAGTTGCATTGACTTATTTTCATTTTTTTTTTCTTTTCTTCCTTTCTTTTCTTTTTTTCTTTTCTTTTTTTTTATACATCACATCTCCCCCACACTTCGTATAAGCATACACCACAAAAATACAAAACATAAAGGTGATCAATCTTCATCTTTGTCGGAATGGCATACACAACTGGCAAAGTGTGGCTAACTAATAATCATCAAAAACAATCCAACAACCAAGTAACTAGCAACCCACCATTTAGACTTTGACAAGGGGTTAGGCTAAGGTTTTAAAGTGTAATATATTTTTATATTTCTATTTTTATGGATGTAACAAAAATGAAAAGGATGGCTCGGAGGGTGTAACTAAGGGTATCTAGCGTTAAAGATAAACACTAACAAATGAGTTCCAAATACGAGGTTAACTAACCGATGTGGTTAGCAAAAATTATTTTGTAAACGGATGGCCATTTGGTTTTATTTCTAAGGTGCCTCTTTATCACACGAATACACTTATATCACACGAATGTGATCTTACTGCGGTCTGGTAATGATTTACATGATTTAAGGTTGTGTCTTAGTTCTTTTGTTTCACTTTGCACTTTCTCTTCTTTTGATTTGTAATGCCTTTTGGCTTCTTTTTTCCTTAATAAAATTTACCTTTGGAAAAAAAAGAAAAAAAAAAAGATCAAAGCATAAAAAATGTATGCTAAATATGAAACAGGCTCAAATCCCCACATTGTAGTGGAAAGGGCTATAATATGCGCTAGCAAATGTTATCGATCCCAGAATAGATTGCAATATTAATCGGAACACATCTCAAATTTTTCAAAGTTACAGATTTCACCAGTGGGATTATCCAGTTATTCTAATATAATAACCTAAATTGTGAAAACAACTAGATCAAAAAGGGCAAACAAGTATACAAAAATTTAAAAATGAGTTTCGTTTTGTCCTATTTTACTTCCCTCCACACTTAAGTTATACATTATACTCATTTTGAAAAGTAAACCCCCTTCAAAGCATGTAAAATAGGGAAAATAAATAAATAGATAGTCCAAGAGAAATGAAACTTCCCGGGCCAAGAAATGGTGATCGAACTCCATATGAGAAATTGTTAAGCATGTGAGATCAATCGATTTCTCTTCCACAAAACATCTCTACACGAAGCATAATGTCACCAATAATCCAATCTCCAAGAGCTTATTAAATCTGCAAAAACAAACTAAGCTACAAAAACGCGTAAAATTCTAAAACTCACTTTCATAGGCATCACGGTTGAATTAAGCATATTCAACAAGACTTTTAAACCCCTCGGTGGCCTGAGTGGACAAGTGAAGTCTCGTTAGGGTTTCTAGTTAACTTACCCACAAAGTTCAAAACATTTTATTTTAAAAACATGTACTTATTTATTCACAACGTATTAAAAGTTAAAAATGCAAAAACAAGTTACGGTAGAATAAATTAAATGATACCCTTGCAAAAACCAAAAGACATTTAAACTAATACGGTCTAAACACAAATACTAGAAACCAAAAAATTTTAAAATTTTATCGTAGCAGCCATCCGATCGGCTGGTTGCCCATCCGATTCAGATGCTTAAAATTCAAACACAGAAAATATCCAGCCGAATAGGATGCGGGCAACATCCGATCGGTTGGATCAAAAATTTAAATTTCTTTTAATTACCGATCGGTCAAGGGGTCCAACCGATCGGTTGAAAATTGACACAATTTTAAAATTTTTACCGAGAGCTCCAACCGATCGGATGGAATTCCATCCGATTCGGTTGGCACTTAGTGAAATCTTTTATTTTCGAAAACAAGTTTTACTTATAAAATTTTATTGATAAAATACAACAACAACACAAAAGGTAACGAACACGAAATAAACACGGGTAAACAAAAGACATAAACACAAAATGACACAAACAAAAAGAAACACAAAAATATGCAAGAGATCACATAACTTATAAAACACAAAACTCATGAAACAAGAAAAACGCAAACTATTTTTTTTTAAATCCTCCAACCGAATCGGTTATGAGTGGTGACCGATCGGTTAGAATGGTTTGGGTGGTTTTGGTGGTTTTTTTTTTCGCACACACTTTCGAGCACATTTAAGTAGCAAACATTGAAATGAGCATTTTTAGAACACATGAACCAAAACCCCGGAAACGGCGCAAAAAATTTGTTGCAGAGATGCCAGAATAATGATCAAGCAAGCAAACAAAATATCAATCAAGAAGACAATCAAACAAACAGACAAGTGCAAAACAAATCCCCGGCAGCGGCGCTGGTGTGTGCTTATTCACACACCTTTTTCTGGCCAAATTAAGACCAAAACAGACACAAACTAACCATAAATGCCAAAGATATTGTGTTTTTGTGTTTGTGATCGTGCAAGAACGGCTATTTCAGAAATTGGCAAAAATCATGCCAAAAAGGACAAAAATGAGCACGAGTTTGGAAAACGTGTCAAAAGCCAGAGCTGGGGAAGTAAATTACCACTTTTGAGCTCAAATTGTCAAAACATACCTTGTGGAATCTTAAAATGCCAAAAATAGTCCTTGTAGCAAAAGTTTGCAAAATTGGCAGAAATGGTCCCTCACGTTTAGAAATTGACAGAAATGGCCCCTGGGCATTAGATTTGGATGAAAAGTAAACAAAAGTCCTTGGGAATTTACAAGTTGTCAAGTTTGGTCCCTGGGTGAAAAGTTTGAAGAAATTGCAGTTTAGCCCTTCAAGTTTGCAAACTTGGCAAAAATGGTCCATGGGATTAAATTTTGGAAGTTTAGCATCAAAGGACCCTTGGGAAATTAAAAGTTGGCAATAAAGATCCTTGAAGAAAGTTTGGGAAGTTGACAAGTTGGGTCCTCAAGATTCGGTAAATTACATTTATGGTCCTTGTGATTACAAGCTAAACCAAACGGATCCTTAAATAATACCTAACCCAAAATACAACCCAACTCCAAACACACTCACCCTTATAACTCCCTGGTCCAGTCCAACATCACCTAAGCCCAATCCACTTCACCAAGTCCAACCAAAAATAATAAAACTGTTGATCCCTGTTGAGCAAACGATCTTATATAGAAGTTGACTTAATGTAAACACTTATGCTTGAATGCGGAATGTAAAAGCTTAACTTAAGAAGATCAATTCACTATCAACACTTCAATATTATTAATACGAGCACTCAGCAATGCTAGGGTTTTACAACCTTGAAGTGTAAATGAAAACTAAACAATATGTCATTAATCTAACCCTAGGATCCTCCTTTTATAGGCCAAGGAGTCCTACTAGGTTTACAGTAACTTTCTATGCAAGATAAGAATATTCTAGACGTATAAGATATACACACAACATATTCTATAATTATCTTCTACGAATACATGCTTATCACATTAGCAGTAGTTTCCTTCAGCAGCATCTTCCATTAGCAGCACTTTGTCATCAGCAGCAGAGTCATTTATATTAGCAGCAGTTTCATCACAGCAATAGTTTCACTCAGCAGCAGAATCCAAAACCTAACAATCCTCCCCTAAACTTAATATTTATTTCTAAATTATTAAGTTTCTTCAAAGCTCAATTAAACACCAGGAGGATGCTTCCAAACACTCAATTCTTGAGGTGTCTGTTGATCAAGTATCTTCTTATACTTTGACAGCAAATTGAATGCCTGATCATCAGTATCATAGTCTTTCTGCAAGTTGAGTAATCAAACACCATTAACCATCTGATTGACAGTATTCCAGTATCTTACCACTGGGTAATCCTTTTCAGCTAGCATATACAAAGTAATTGGTCCAATTTCTAGCATATGAACTCCAGAATCTTGAAAGAGTCTCCATTTTCTTACTTTGTATTGTACTATCGCTGTCCATTCAGAATCATCCATTGAAGGTTCATACGTAAGTTTTAGAGCTCTCCATAGAACATTATCAGACATAGTTAAGATATGATCAATTTGATCTTTCTCATACTTTTTACCATCAAACTTTTCAGCTCCAAACTTTGCTTTGTATAACTTCCACAAGTCATCAACATCCTCTCTATCAAAGTAGTATAGCATCTGTTGAAATCTAAGAAACCTGTGAGACTTTCCATCAGATCTCTCAACACCATGAAATGCTCCAATTTTAGTATCATATCCTGTAGTTACTTTGATAATAGGATATTGGATTCCTATTGGTATGGCATCAACTACTTCAGAATCTTCCATCTTTCCAACCATAGTGTAAACCTTCAATTGTTCTTTTAGATGCTCAGGAGGAATATGATCACAATCATTCTTGAACTCATCTCCTTCTAGCTTAGAACTGCTTTCTTCCCCTGTTTTCCTCTTCTTCTTTGCAAATGATTTATGAACAACACTCTTCCTTTTACCACTTTGCACAGAAGAAGTAGTCATATCTGCATCAAGCTGCTTAACAATATCTGCTTCTTGAACATGCTCTGCTTCAGCCACTTTTTCAGGTACCAACATTTTATTCATCTGAGCAATATGTTCCAAGTCTTCAGCACAACCCATAGGATAAAAGGTATCTGTTTGTCTCTTAGCTTGTTGATACACGTTATAAACCTCTTGATCAGACTTAGGTTTTAACTGCACCAATTTCTATCCCTTCATATTCTTCAGGTATCTTTCTTGCTCTTTTCTTTGTTGCAATGGAGTTGGACCTCTAAGTATCTTTTTCTTCCTTCTAGCAGCAGCAACTTCTTTCTTTTTCTTAGCAGTGAACTCCCTACCCAAGATTTCACATCAAAAGTTGGAACTTCATTATCTTCAATTTTGATCATCTTGTTGAGTTCAATATCAGCAACTATTCTTATTTTCTCATCAACCCATTCCTCATACCTCCTTAAATCTTCTGTTTCCTTTTCAACCCTTTCCTTTTCCTTCTGAGCCAACTGTTGTTCTTCTTGATCAATCAATTCTTGTTATTTCAATGCAGCAGCTGAGTCATGTTTAACTTGTAATTCCTTGGGCCACATATGAAAAGGTATTATAGAGTAGTCAAACCCCTTATACATCCATTTAGGTTCTTCAATTTGCTTGCCCTTCCCTTTATCAGTAGATGATGATACAATCTTCTTTGGTTGAGCAGCAGGTTCTCTGAATACAACTCCTTTTAGAGGTAAACTTGGTGTTGATGATGTGATTGTTGTTGTTGGTTGTTGTGGTAGTGATAGAGTTGGTAGTGATGTATGTTTTGAAGATGATTTAGATGGAACTTCTGTAGTCTTCTTACTTAACAAAACCATTGCCTCAGCAGCAGCATTATCACTAGACCCAGCAGCAGAGTCTTGTGCATCAGCAGAGTTCACTTTTCCACTAGCAGCAGGATCAGCAAGATCCTTAGCAGTAGAATCATGAGCAGCAGTAGAGTCATCAATCTTGTCAGCAATAGCATCATTTTCAAGCTCTTTAACCATTGAATCCCCCAAAGTCATCAAAGCTTCACCCATCAACCCTGTTGCCTTCACTAATTGCTTAGGCTCTAAAGTCTTGAGTTTTTCCACCACCTTTTCTTAAGTAGCAATCACCTCTTCCAGTACAACCTCATTCCTGATTGATCAGTAATCACAAAGTTTTCATCTTGAGGACTTTCCACATCTATGTCCCCAATCTCTGGAACCTCCCCTGAAACTATTTCATCATTCATAACCTGAGCACTTTCAACCCTCTTCAAATTTGCCTCCCCTGAACCCATTATATCTTCATTCCTCCCCTGTTTGGAAGCATCCTCTTCCAAAGGAGTAGAGAGTTTAGGTGAACTGATAACTTGAGAAGTGCCCACTTTCTTTAGCCTTTTCAAGGAGGTTAAAGATCTTGATTCCTTCAAGTTCTTAATCTGTTTCTTCAATTTGGAAATAAACTTGGCTTGTCCATCAACAACAGTAGACAGAGTAAGAACTTTATCTTCCAATGTAGTACAGTTCAACCCCAAATTGGTACAAGTAACCGTCAATTCCTTAATGAGTTGCATAGTAGTCTCATCACTTCGACCTGTGTTACCTAGTCTGAGAGGTGAATCATGGACATTGTCATCATGTACAAGATTTTCTGTCAATTCATTTGTCACTTGCCTGTCCTCATCACTTCGACCTGTGTGACCTGGTCCGAGAGGTGATTCTTGGGACATAAACTCAGTATCAAACCTAGTTTGATCATCTGAGCCCCCTATATTTTCCATTTAGCTAGGGTTACCATCCTGAGAAGTAGATTCAGAAGAATCCTTTTCTCTAGATGTTGCCTTGGTTTGGGTCTTATTTATGTTATCACTATCCAGCTCTGCTGCTAAGCTAGAAGCAGTAGTGACAGCCCTTACCAACATGTCCCCTCCATCAACTGGGACAACCTCATCAGGTACAGCCATACTAACACTATCCTGAGGTAGATCAGTGTTCTTTGTGGTTTTCCTACGGGTATAGTGTATTTTAGGTTGTGTAGTAGATGCAGAAAAATTGGGTGTGTGATAGGAATCAGTGGGATTTCCTGATCCTTCACCCTGAATATTTTGCACAAGTTGCACCATAGAAGGTGTAAGATACGTATGTGTGCCTGAAAAACCTTTTCCATGCTTAACCAAGAAAGTAAAAGTTTTTGAAACCAATTTTGGAGCTTCATAAGTGGCAGCATGAGATCTAAAATCTGTAAGTTGGTTTTCAAGAAAGAGCTGGATAAATCTTGGATAAAGCAAATAAGAACCAGACTCTTTAATACTTTTAACAATCCCCTCCAAGATCATATTTGAAAAATTAAATGGTTGACCTGTGCTTAGGCATACCATTGCAGAGGCAATAGTAGCACTAAACTCATGTCACCCAGAAGTTTTAGGACTCAAACAATGAAGGAGAAGGTGTACCAAAAACTTGTATTAAGGACAGAGGAGAGCCTTTTGAAATTTTAAATTTGTATGGTTGCCCTCATACCCCAAAGTTTTTAAACCAGCAAAAATAGCGGAATTGGCAAGACAAGTGGTCTCTTTTTCATCATTTAAGAGAAGAGATTCCTTTATAGATGATTCAGTTACACGAACCTTTTGTCCATCTACTAAAGCACTGACATATTTTTCCTCATTCCTAGTTTTGACTTTAGCAGTAAGCCAAAACTGTTTGATGTAGGAAACAAATATAGTAGGATTCACAGTGAGTGCATACCAAAGAGAAGTAGCATTCAAAAATTTAACCATATCTGTGAAATCTTCAGGAACCAACTCTTCAGGTATAAGGTCACGGGTACTTAATCAAGATTTGGATCACCTTGATCAAGATGATCTTGAAGAGATGGATCTTAAATGGCAAATGGCCATGTTGACCTTGAGGGCTAGAAAATTTTAGAAGAGAACTGGAGAGGTCAAGTATAGACCTACAGAGAATGTTGGCTTTGACAAGTCAAAGATAGAGTGTTACAACTGTAACAGGAAGAGTCACTTTGCCAGAGAGTGTAGAGCTCCAAAGAAAAGTGGTGAAGCATCAAAGAAGACTGAAGAAACAAAGAATACCACTACTACATTGGTATCTTGTGATGGATTGGGAGACTATGATTGGAGTGATTTGGCTGATGAAGAACCAAATTATTCTTTGGTGGCTCAAGTCAAGCCTGAAGTGCATAACTTTGCACTTATGGCTTATTCATCATCATCATCTTCTGGATCTGACTCTGAGGTATCTAATGATTCTGATTTATCTGTGTGTTCTTTTAAGTCTTGTGCTGACACTGTAGAAGAACTTAAGTCTAGGAATGAGAGTCTAATTAGAGAAGTTGAAAACCTAAACTTGATAACCTAGGTTACAAAGTAGGTATTCAAAATGTTGAAAGAAGACTTGAGTACTTAAAAGAGTGTGAGCTAGAGTATGTAGATAGAATTAACCAACAAGATGTTGAAATTTTTAAGAAAAATATTGAAATTGAATTTCTTAAAAATAAATTAGTAGAAGCAGAAAGAGATAGGGATGCAGCTCATGCTGAAAAAGAAAACCATATAGTAAGAGTAAACAAACAACAATATGCTTCTGACTTGGTTAATAAATCTATTGAGAGTACCATCATGAGGAAAGGCAGTGGCATAGGTTATAAAGAGGTTGCTCCTCCTGCTAAAAGTGCCTTTGCTCCACCAGGAAAAGAATTGTCCTTTATTAGTGAGCTTAATATTGAAAAACCAATAGGTGAGTCTAGTACAAGTGTCTTAGAAACACCTAAGGTAGAGGGCATAAAATTTTCTGATGCTCCCATTACTGAAGATTGGTACTCAGATAGTGATGAGGAACAAGAAAAGGTTGAACTAGAACAAAGTGTAGAAAAGGAAGAAATTCCTGCTAAAGTTGAACCTAAAATTGAACAGGTGAAGTTTGTGAGACCTGTGTTAGGTAAGGGTATCTCTACGAGATTGGTTGAATATAATGAGATTTCTAGAGGTAGAATGAATGGTTTCAATAATAAGCCTAGGGGAAATCAGAGAAATTTTAATAACCTAGTTTCAAACAAATTAGGTAGTGAGTTTCAATTGAAGAAAAAGGCTTGTTATAAGTGTGGTAGCTTTGAACATTTGATTAATAGCTGTCCTGACCACAAGAAACCTGTTTGGAATCAATACACGAGGGTGAATCACAAATATGTTAATCAGAATACTTACCCTCATCCTAATAGAAACATTATTCCTAGGGCTGTGTTGTTAAGATCTGGTGCAACTAGATCCATTTATGCTGCTAAATTAAATGGTGCTTTTAAAACCACAACTGGTTCTGTTGCTGGCTCTACTGCTAGCAAGCACTCTGCTGCTAGTAAGCATTCTGCTGCTAGTAAGCAATCTGCTGCTAGTACAAAACTTTCTACTTCTGGGACAAAAGTTTTATCAAATACAGTTGTTGGAAATCATTTTTATGCTGTTAAGGCCTCAGCTTGTTGGGTTTGGAAACCAAAATCAACTATTACAAACAATGTTTCCAAAACCAATAGTGCATCAAGTGATTTAAAGAAATTTAACTATGTTGATGCACAAGGCAGATCCAAGTCAATAATGGCTTGGGTCCCCAAGAGAAACTAATTTCTCTATTTTCATGTGCAGGGTAATCTACTGGATGATCTTAAAGATATGGTTATAGTTGATAGTGGATGCTCTGGACATATGACAGGGGATGAGTCTCAGCTTGAAGATTTTGAGGCTTTTGAAGGTGGTTATGTTGCTTTTGGGAATGATCCAAAAGGTGGAAAGATTGTTGGTAGAGGCACTTTAAGAACTGGAAATTTGGACTTTGAGAAGGTGTTTCTTGTGAAAGGGCTTAAGCTTAACCTCTTTAGTGTTTCAAAAATGTATGACAAAAGGAATTTTGTTCTTTTTACAGACACTGAATGTATGATCCTTTCTCCTGATTTTCAGTTGCCAAATGATAAATTTGTGCTATTGAAGGTCCCTAGAAACGAAAATATATACAGTGACCATATTAAGAACATTGTTCCCAAAAGAGCTTTAACTTGTCTGATTGCAAAATCCACTATTGATGAGTCCAAATTATGGCATAGAAGACTTGGGCATCTGAACTACAAGACAATGAACAGGTTGGTGAAATCTTGTGAGAGGCATGCCCACAAAGTTGTTTGAAAATTGTGAGACTTGTATGGCTTGTCAGAAGGGAAAACAACATAGAGTCTCATTCAAGTCTAAGACAGTGAACACAAATATAGAGCCCTTGCATTTGCTACACATGGATTTATTTGGGCCTGTTTTTGTAAAAAGTTTAAATAAGAAGTCATATTGCCTAGTTGTCACAGATGATTACATCAAGTTTACTTGGGTGTTTTTCTTAGCCACTATAGATGAAACCCCAGAAATTCTTAAGGAATTTATCACAAGAGTTGAAAACCTGCACAACCACAGAGTGAAAATTATAAGATGTGACAATGGTACTGAGTTCAAGAATAGTGTGATGAACCAATTCTGTGTGGGAAAAGGTATTCTAAGACAATACAGTGTTGCAAGAACTCCACAACAGAATGGTGTTGCAGAGAGAAGAAATAGGACACTTATTGAGGCTGCAAGAACAATGTTATCTGATTCTCAGTTACCTATACCTTTTTGGGCTGAAGCTGTAAATACTCCATGTTTTGTGCAAAACAGGAGTAAGGTAGTGAAGCCTCACAACAAAACTCCATATGAGCTTTTTCATGGGAAGAAACCAATGATTGATTTTCTCAAGCCATTTGGATGTCCTGTCACTATTTTGAACACTAAAGATCAGTTAGGCAAGTTTGAAGAGAAAGTTGATGAAGGAAATTTGGTTGGTTACTCTATAAATAGTAAAGCTTTCAGGGTATATAACAAGAGAACCAAACATGTGGAGGAGAATTTGCATATCAAGTTTAGTGAGAACACATCTAATGCTGCAGGAAAAGGACCTGAATGGATGTTTGATGTTGACATCCTGACCAAGACAATGAATTATGTACCTGTTATTGCTAGTGTTGACACTAACAAACCACAAGAAGACATTGTTTTGATTGAGAAAATGAAGGTTGGTCCTACTTTCATACCTTTACAGCAAGATCAAGATACACAAGAAGATGATGTTCCTCCAAAGAAACCTAAGGAAGCTCAAGCAGATGTTGAAACTTCAATTAATGCAGAAAAGATACCAAATGAAGCTCCAAAAATTGTTGTTGCTGACTCTCCTACAAGGCCAGAAGACTCTACTGCTAGACCAAAACAAGCAACTACTACTTCAATCTATTCTGCTGCTAAGCCTATTCACTCTGCTTCTACATCACAGTTTCCTTCTTAGGATACTCAGGATAGACCTTTTGATGATATAAATTATCCTGAAGATCCAAATATGCCTCCTCTAGAGAATATCTATGATGACACAGATGATGAAGCTCTTGATGGTAAATTATTTGGAGCTGAAGTAGACTATACTAATTTGGAAATCAATATTCCTGTTAGTCCCACTACTTGATGCGTGGGAATCGCAACAGGCTTTACCTCTCGAGGGATCTCGAGAAGCTTACATCCCCCACCAGGCAGTGTACCTGATCGTTGTAGTATAGTATAGTGACAAGTACTGGGGGATTGATCGTTCAGCTTAGGAATAGTGTCGCTAGGATTAGAAAGCCTAAATACTAGTTCTAAAGGTGAGGGATGATTATTTTTGTATTTTTATATTTTTATGAAAGCAAGTAAAATCTCGGGGTTTGAAGGATTTGGGCGGAATTAGTTGCTATTCAACTAACCCAATACTAAGATGCAATCAAAATAAAATACTAGAAATGAAAATAAACTAATTAAACTAAGGTTGTGAGAAGTAATTGGAGAAAATGTGTTTACTTAGATTTCACTACTCCCTAGACATCTTTTACACGTTAATTACTTGTTATAATTGCATGGATGACGGATCGTATTCCTTAATACCATTCATGGGGTGGCACACATAACTCCCCAATTTTATGAGCTCTTATCTCCTCCTACACCATGCCCAGCACAACTATAGGGATTTTAAACAGTGGCTCATGCATTAAATACAACCAATAAAGACCTAGTGCGCCTCGATTCATGTTTCTTAAGACGTTCAAGCATGTTACCAAGTGGAGATCTGCCAGTTTTCTTAAGCCTAACATATAAATCACTCATCCAAGACAAAGATAAACAAGTAATCAACATATAATTAACATCTAGGTTTCATTAGATCTAAGCAAACATAAGATAGATCTAGCCTAGCATAATGGAATTGAGACAAGAACAAGATATAGACAACCAACACATAGACATATTGATTGAATTAGAAGAACACTTATCTCAATTACAATGCAAGGTATCAAGGGTTTGGAACCCTTGAAAAACCTATAAAAGTTGCACCAAAATCGTACTTAGGGTTTCTCCAAAATTTCTCTCTTTATGTGTGAAAATTAGAAAACTATATATAGAAAAATAGGTCTGACGGCGTCAAGAATAAACTTGTGACGCCGTCACCTCGCCGCCAAAACTCTCCTCGGACTGCCTAGATCTACTTCTGACGCCGTCAAGACTTATACACTTCCAGGCCGTCATGACTCTTTTACTCTTGACGCCCTTCCTACGTGACGCCGTCAAATCTGTTCTGGGTCGTCATGGAAATTCATGAAATTTGCTCTTGACGCCATCAAGGTTTTGCTCTTGACGCCGTCACCTACTGTTCCCAGCATGGAAAATTAAGACTTTGGCGTTTTCTTCACTTTTATGCTCCAAAAACGTCCGAATTGCTTCCTTTTCCAGATTTCTCTCCCAAAGTACCTAAAATCCCAAAAGGAACGATTTAGGGCAATATTTGATCAAATAAATTCGGATTCGGGCTTAAATGACCCCCTAAAAACGGATCATTTTTCGCCTCATCATATACCCTTACACTTGAGATTTGCTTGTCCTCAAGCAAATGCGCTTTTATTCTACTCAAAAGACAAGTTAGGGGTCATTTAACACTAACATAAAAGTAATTACAACAAATAATCGTTCCACTAAAGACCAATAAACAAGCACGGAGGTCATACACTAGCACCTCACAAATAGTGTTTAGATACTCACATCTCTCGAGTGTAATAAAGTGTAAATTACAATATGGAAACGGAAGATATCTCTCACTACCTGTCATAGCAAAATAGATTACCATAGGCTTGGGAAAGGATCAAACCTCCACCACATGGCGTAAGCACCTAGGATAAACTATCAAAGAGGTCTTTTAAAGGGTTGTAACGTTAGGTGTAGGGATATGAAATACACGGTTTTGTTGGATAAAGGAAGTTTTACTGGTGGCGAGTTAACAATCTTAGTTAATTACATGTACAATATGGCGTTGCTAAGCCAAGACTAGACTCGACTTAAGCTAATAAATAAAAAATAAAATAAACATAGAATGAAACGGAATGGTAGTCCGTATGTTTTTTCTCTTTTTTCCTTTTTCTATTTTTTTTTCTTTTTCTTGTTTTCTCGATTTTTTTTTTTTTTTTTTTTTTTTTTTTTTTTTGAATACACTCTTACCCTACCATCCAAAATAATACATCATAGGGAATGAACATTTCCCTTACACTTGAATCTTTACATACTTTACAATTAACTAAACTAATGACTCGAATTAAGAAAATCAAAACACTTGGAGCACTTTTAAGATTATCGTACATATGGGGGTAATAAATGATGTTCTTCCCCATTACTCCATAAAATAAGTACTTACCCATGAGTCCCAATCGTCCCAAAACAATATGTACAAGGATATGACTCGACTTAGCAACCATGTAATCAATTAGATAGTTAACTTAGGGTTTAACAAATAACAATAATGCACTAAAAATGAGCGCATACACAGAAGGCTAAGGCGATTTGGGTGTACATTTAAGTGGGGTGTAACAAATTCTTCCTTTAAGTAAAATGATTAAAGTTAGAAATGAAAAGATAGGCTCGGAGGGGTGTACTAGGGGTTTCGTGTACTAAAAATGAGTACAACGCTAAGGGTGTGGGAAAAATTAGTTGACTTAACTAGCCAAGTAATATGACTTAAATGGTCAAGTAATTATGATACGGGTTTAACACAAGGGTGATCCTAATGCCTCTTATCATGTAGTAAATCCTACCACACGAATGTAGTCTCACTAGCGGTCTCGGGATGCATCACTAACGCAAGTTCTAGAATCTAAATGCTACCGGTACACTCATAAGCACTAATAGTAAATGCTTTTCCTATCAAATCTAAAGGCGAACCTCACATATTTGGGTGGAAAATTTTTCTGAATATACGGTTATGTGCTAGTCATAAAATCTCCTATCCATGAGACGCTTGCTATGGCTAAAGTTTCACTCCTAAATGTTGTTAAAAATTTTAAATTTGGCGCTAAAATTGCACTAACAAGTATTTCTCATAGTTTTATTACACATCTACCATCAAACAAAACAAACTCAAGCGAAAGTGCATATGTAAGGTATCATCTTTTTACCCTCCCCTTACACTTAAGATGAACATTGTCCCCAATGTTCAAGTAAAGAATGTAAAAGTGAAAAAGTAAAGAGAATGAAATCAAATACTCCCCTGATTCACTCGGTATGGATTATAGGTTGCTAGGTTAAATCTTCCTCCAAGAAAATGAACAATCAAAGCTTCCCTTCCAGAATATAAATCATCTTCTTGTCATACATAACCTGTAAAACCTGACAAAATAGACAAGACAACCTTGTGTAAAATCGGCGGCATTCTATATAAGTTACTAAATCCTAGAAAACAAGATAAGATATAATGCTTGTGGAATGAAGTTTGCAGATCTCCTGGAGATTATAAAACTTAATAATTCACAAAAACCATAAGACTCCGTTAGAAAAAACAAAACCGGTAAAATTTCCAGATTTTAACTCCTGACGCCGTCAAGAGTAAACCCCTGACGCCGTCAGAATTGACCTGCAGAAATCCTTATGTTAAGTTTCCGGAAAATTTCTGGAAAAACTTGGTCCTACTTCCTGGAAAATCCTGCAAAACTTCATTATGACTCAATACAAGCATTTGACTCTAACAAATACGAATACACATGTTCATTTAATATTGTGGAGAATCATGATCGGTTTGTTTCTTAAAAACATATTTAGGGTTTCCCCTTACACTTATCTTTTGCAAAAATACTTTTAGGTGGAGTTAAGACTAGGCCAAAACAACAAAGTAAAGTATTTCCACTATTTAGTTTTGAAACATGATCACCAACAATAAAAATTAAGCATGCATACGGAAGCAAATAACAATCAAACAAATAAAATCACACAAAACATGGGTTGCCTCCCAAGAAGCGCTTTTCTTTATTTACGAGTCTTGTAGCTAGACTCAAGGTCATGGGTTACTACGTGATACGGGTGAGTTCCTCATTGAGGACATCTTTGGGATCAAACTTAGGTTTCAACTTCCTATTGGTTTCCTTAGTATGGTATGACCTTTCAAACTTTTCTCCATCCGGATCATACAAAGTCATCCTCATATGCCATGTTCCATCACCTTCTTTAGGTGGCTTGTCCCACCTTCATTTACACTTTTCTCCCTCTCTTTTCCACTTATTCATCTCTATATTAATAGGCATTACGCTCAAGAACTCAATCATCTTCCTAAAGACTAAGGGGTCCTCAAAGGGGTCTAGCTATGAGTTGTTCTACCGAATGTGTCTTTTCTACAAAATCTTTCTCTAGATAAAATGGGCATTGAGGTCCTATGAAGTTCCTTTCTATCTAAGGTCCGTATCTAGATGGTCTCCTATTCATCTCTACCCAATGCGGTGTCGGTTCATCATCACAATCATAACTATGCTTCTTTACATCGTACACCGACCAAGTATCGCCTTCACCTACCGCTATCTTAGACTCCTTACAATCTATCATGGCGCTAGCGGTTGCTAAAAATCCTCTTCCTACCAATAATGGTCATGTAGTGTCACTAACCATGTCTAGGACGTGAAAATCCACTAATATAGTTAACTTTCCTACGTGAACAACTACATCCTTAATCATTCCAACCGGGTGGGCAATACTCCCATCCGCTAGCCCTATCAATACCTCCGTTTCCTCTAACTTTCCTAGCTTAAGAGCGGTGAATAAGGATAAGGGAATCAAGTTGAGGCTTGACCCTAAATCGGCTAGTGTGTCGAAAGCTTCGGATCTTCCTATCTTACAAGGCAAAACAAATATACCCGGATCATCGAGATTTTTAGGCAACTTGTTTTGAACGAAGGCGGTCCCATTTTTACCTAGTTTAAATTTCTCATATTTTTCTAGGAGGGCACTATAGTAAGGAGCACGCGCTAAGACATCAATGACGGGGCGTTCAAGGTGAAGTTCCTTGAATTCATCGTCAAGGTCTTGCGTAGGAAGTGTTTCAACTATACTTTTGACCGGCTCTATATTGGGTTTTTTATTTGATTGGTCCTTTTGTAGAACTTGGTTTTGTTTGAAACACGTGCTCGTTGATTTAACCGAGTAGTATTGTGGACATGAAGTGGGTGACGAAACTGAAGATATGGAATTAACGTTTAGTTTCGGATTCTTGATTGTGTCGCTTGGGAGTGCTCCCATTTCTCGGTCATTGAGAACTTTCAATAATGCGTCAATTCTAGTGGTCATCTTGCTTTGCTTGTGTTTGAAATCGGCTTTAAACTTAGATATGCGAGCTTCTTGAGATGCCACAAACCTTGACATCAACCCTTCAAGATTGTTGGTACTACAAAAGTTGTTAGAAGGATTGTCGTTGAAAGTACGGTTGGATGGTGGACCGGTTGGTTGGTAACGGTTAGGCGGATTGGAAGAATTGGGTTGATTTTGTTTCCACCTAAGGTTTGGGTGATTTTTCCATGAGGGGTTGTATGAATCACCGTATGTGTTTGGCTCGGGCTTGAAAGTGTACCACTTATCTCCCGCTTCGTTGGTACGCGTGGATGCGTAGTCCGCAAAAGCTGTTCCGGGGAGTTCCACACAATCACGAGTGTCGTGGGGACCACTACATAATTCGCATGAAGAAGTGATTTTGTTCACTTGGCTTGAAGGCTTAGGAGCTTCGTAAGATTTCATGAGAAACTTGACTTGGTCCTCAAGTTCCATGATCCTACGGTCGGGAGTGCTAGAATTGTTCGAAGGCAAAGATATTGCCTTGACCGTTTTGTTCAAGTCACGGGGATCATTCCAACTTTCGTTGTCATAGAGAGCAAGATCTTCTATGAGTTCCCATGATTGTTCCGCACTTAGATCACGTAGCTTACCACCGGCCGATTGGTCAATGGCTCGCCTCGTGGAGATGTCGATATGGTCATAAAAAATTTGGACTTGGAGCCAAAGATCTATGCCCTGATGAGGGACTTTTTGGAGTAAGTCCTTGAAACGAGTCCATGCTTCATAAAGAGATTCATTTTGACGTTGCTAGAACATCAAGATGTCATTTCTAAGCTTAGTAGTTCTCCCCGGTGGGAAAAATTGAGCAAGGAAACGAGTGGTGAGATCATCCCATGTGGTGATGGATCCCGCGGGTAAACGCTCAAGCCATTGACTAGCTTGATCCCGTAGAGAGAATTGGAATAGGCGTAAACGGGTAGTCTCTCTAGTTTCAACACCTAGGTCTATGGAATCTATGATTTTGAGGAAGTCCTTAAGATGTTGGTTTGGATCTTCAGAACGAAGTCCATGAAATGCACATCCGCTTTGCACCAACCGGATGGTGTCGGATCGCAAGGGGGTCACATTGGCTCCGGTGAGCTCAATGGTGTTTCGGTAGCCTTGGTGGCTAGGTCGGGAATACTCTCCTAAGGTTCGGGGCCTAAGGGGTTCTAATGGTGGGTTTTGTTGTGGTGGGATGACGGGTTCAAAGATGTTCTCGTTGTCCATGGTGTCGGGTGGTTACGAACAAAGGCACAAAGAAGTAGATAGACTAAAGAAAACCTAAAAATAAAAATAAAATCTTACTAGAAAGGAATCTAGCAAGTAGACCTAATAAAAAGAAATTCTAACCTAGACAATAACTATTCCCCGGGCTGCGGCACCAAAAACTTGATGCGTGGGAATCGCAACAGGCTTTACCTCTTGAGGGATCTCGAGAAGCTTACAACCCCCACCAGGCAGTGTACCTGATCGTTGTAGTATAGTATAGTGACAAGTACCGGGGGATTGATCGTTCAGCTTAAGAATAGTGTCGCTAGGATTAGAAAGCCTAAATACTAGTTCTAAAGGTGAGGGATGATTATTTTTGTATTTTTATATTTTTATGAAAGCAAGTAAAATCTCGGGGTTTGAAGGATTTGGGCGGAATTAGTTGCTATTCAACTAACCCAATACTAAGATGCAATCAAAATAAAATACTAGAAATGAAAATAAACTAATTAAACTAAGGTTGTGAGAAGTAATTGGAGAAAATGTGTTTACTTAGATTTCACTACTCCCTAGACATCTTTTACACGTTAATTACTTGTTATAATTGCATGGATGACGGATCGTATTCCTTAATACCATTCATGGGGTGGCACACATAACTCCCCAATTTTATGAGCTCTTATCTCCTCCTACACCATGCCCAGCACAACTATAGGGATTTTAAATAGTGGCTCATGCATTAAATACAACCAATAAAGACCTAGTGCGCCTCGGTTCATGTTTCTTAAGACGTTCAAGCATGTTACCAAGTGGAGATCTGCCAGTTTTCTTAAGCCTAACATATAAATCACTCATCCAAGACAAAGATAAACAAGTAATCAACACATAATTAACATCTAGGTTTCATTAGATCTAAGCAAACACAAGATAGATCTAGCCTAGCATAATGGAATTGAGACAAGAACAAGATATAGACAACCAACACATAGACATATTGATTGAATTAGAAGAACACTTATCTCAATTACAATGCAAGGTATCAAGGGTTTGGAACCCTTGAAAAACCTGTAAAAGTTGCACCAAAATCGTACTTAGGGTTTCTCCAAAATTTCTCTCTTTATGTGTGAAAATTAGAAAACTATATATAGAAAAATAGGTCTGACGGCATCAAGAATAAACTTGTGACGCCATCACCTCGCCGCCAAAACTCTCCTCGGACTGCCTAGATCTACTTCTGACGCCGTCAAGACTTATACACATCCAGGACGTCATGACTCTTTTACTCTTGACGCCCTTCCTACGTGACGCCGTCAAATCTGTTCTGGGTCGTCATGGAAATTCATGAAATTTGCTCTTGACGCCGTCAAGGTTTTGCTCTTGACGCCGTCACCTACTGTTCCCAGTATGGAAAATTAAGACTTTGGCGTTTTCTTCATTTTTATGCTCCAAAAACGTCCGAATTGCTTCCTTTTCCAGATTTCTCTCCCAAAGTACCTAAAATCACAAAAGGAACGATTTAGGGCAATATTTGATCAAATAAATTCGGATTCGGGCTTAAATGACCCCCTAAAAACGGATCATTTTTCGCCTCATCACTACTACTACAAGAGTTCACAAGGATCATCCAAAAGAACAAATTCTAAGTGATCCTCAATCATCTGTACAAACAAGGAAAATGACTAAGGAGCTCAAAGATCTTCAACATCAAAGTTTCTTTGCAAGATCTCTGCATCAAAGAAACAGTCATAAAGATCTACAAAATTGCTTGTTTGCCTATTTTCTATCTCAAATTGAACCCAAGAATACTTACAAAGCCCTACAAGAAGCTAGTTGGGTGGAAGCAATGCAAGATGAGCTTCTGCAATTCAAGCTACAAGAGGTATGGACTTTAGTTGATTTGCCAAATGGAAAAAGAGTTATTGGTACTAAATGGGTTTTCAGATGTAAAAGAGATGAAAGAGGGATAGTCAACAGAAATAAAGCTAGGTTAGTAGCTCAAGGATACACACAACAAGAGGGACTTGACTATGATGAGGTATTTGCACTAGTGGCAAGAATAGAAGCCATTAGACTATTCTTGGCTTATGCTTCATTCAAAGATTTTGTGGTGTATCAGATGGATGTAAAGAGTGCTTTCCTTTATGGGACCATTACAGAAGAAGTATATGTGTCTCAACCACTAGGTTTTGAGGACCCTGATTATCCTGACAAAGTTTACAAGGTTAATAGAGCAATGTATGGATTACATCAAGCTCCCAGAGCTTGGTATGATACCTTGTCAACATATTTGTTAGACTCTGGGTTTAGTAGAGGAAAGATTGACAAGACTTTGTTTCTCAAAAGATAAAAAGATGATATTTTGCTGGTTCAAATCTATATTGATGACATCATCTTTGGTTCAACAAACAGGGCAATGTGTGTTGATTTTAAGAAGCTTATGAAGGATAAGTTTGCAATGAGTTCAATGGGAGAACTCAACTTCTTCTTGGGACTACAAGTGGTTCAAAAGAATGATGACATATTTATTAGTCAGGATAAGCATGTTAATGATATCTTGAAGAAGTTTGGATTTGAAGATGCTAAGCCTGCTAAGACAACCATGGATACCAACAAACCTTTATTGAAGGATGAATATGGAAAAGAAGTAGATGTTCATTTGTACAGGTCCATGATTGGCTCATTGATGTATCTTACTACATCAAGGCCTGATATCCTAAGGATTTTTAGGTATCTAAGGCATCAACCTAAATTGGGCCTATGGTATCCTAAGGATTCACCTTTTGATTTGGTGGCATATTCAGACAGTGACTATGCTGGTGCTTGCTTGGATAGAAAGTCTACAACTGGAGGTTGTCAATTTCTTGGAAACAGATTGGTGGCATGGCAATGCAAGAAACAGACAGTGGTTGCTAATTCTACAACTGAAGCTGAGTATGTGGCTGCTTCAAGTTGCTGTGGTCAAGTGCTATGGATGCAAAATCAACTACTAGATTATGGGTACAATTTCATGAACACCAAAATTCATATTGATAACAACAGCACACTTTGCATAATTAAAAATGCTGTTTTTCACTCTAAAACAAAACATATTGAGATAAGACATCATTTCATAAGGGATTGCTATGAAAAGAAGTTAATTCAAATTGTCAAAATTCATACTGATAACAATGTTGCTGATCTTCTCACTAAACACTTTGATGTGGGAAGATTTCAATTCTTAATTTCAAACATTGGTATGATAAATCTTTGAAAAACTTATCTCTTATTGTTTTTGTAAAAGGTGTAAAGTTCTTGTGCTGATTGTTCATCTGTTTTTGCTGCTTCCTAAGAAGCATATGATTATGTTGTGATGTAATTTGCTGCTATTTTACTCTACTGCTAGTATATATTCTTGTATACTTTGTGGTTTTTGGACTAACATTTTGCAGGATAAGCTAAAAATTGATGATTTGCAAGATTAATAAACAGAAATTCAGCAACTTTCATTCATTAATAAAAAGAGTACATTCAACATAAAGTTCATCCACATCAAGTTCTGAATTAACTAAAGACTGCTACACAACAAACTACAATTAAAAGACTTAAAACATCAATTTCTAGGGCATGGAAGCCCAAGTACAATCTCTCTCTCCTTTGGCAGAGGAGGGTTTGACTTTCTTGCCTTAGTTGATGTCTTGGGTCTTGGCCTTGATGATGATGGTCTTTCTGGAGTGGATGGTGGATTGTGGTGTGGCTCATTCTCATCAGATGAGGTATAGATGAAGGGGGAAACAAGCTCCTTAGGAGATGGTGG
Organism: Artemisia argyi; assembly: GCA_030686995.1. Classification (NCBI taxonomy): domain Eukaryota; kingdom Viridiplantae; phylum Streptophyta; class Magnoliopsida; order Asterales; family Asteraceae; genus Artemisia; species Artemisia argyi. The sequence continues at coordinate 90,640,003 of CM060700.1, read as the reverse complement.
TCTGATTGGGATCCAAGCAGGGTCTTCTGATGATTCTGAAGACGATGGAGACTTGGGGGACATCACCTCTTTACCCCTAGAAGTGCTTGGGGTTTGATTCAGGTTCAAAAGATCTTTGAAGACAGGGAGATCATGCTTCCTCTTTCTGGCTTGTTCCTTGGTTCTACAACCATTGTGAGGAGGACAGAAGGGAGGGACATATGTTTCAAATGGTGGCTCATCCTCAGAAGAAGAGTCAGATGATATGTTGATGATTTCGGGAGAAGATTTCATTGTTATTGATGATTTGATTTGGGTGAATGGAAGTTTTAATTGCGAGATTGGTGGTTTTTATTGTAATTAGGGTTTGCTTGTGGTGAATTAGGGAAAAGATTTTGTCCGGTTTTATAGGGATTACGGAGTATCAAGCGCATTAATTGTTATGGGTTCTTGACTTTTTGACCAAGTTTGATTAGTCAACTCTGCTACTGGCTTAATTTCACTCTGTTGCTAGTTGTTTCATTCTGCTACTAGTTGTGGATGACATGGTTATGCTGCTACGGTTGTAAGTGTGAGGGTGGTATGTGTGACTTCTTCAAATCAGTCTAAAACCTAATTCATCTTTATAATTGGTTTTTACACGCTCCAAATTGAAGTTATCACAAACCCTAACACTCCATTATTCTCAAAGTCAATTATCCCCAATTTCTCTAAACCCTAATTCATGGATTGTGCACGTACCTGGGCAGAGTAGCACAATAGTGTGGTCGTTTTGGATGAAGACCTAGCTAACTATCACTTAAAGGAGTTACATTGTAGTGCTCAGTGTCTCATTAAAGATGAGGATTTTGTCAAGAGATTGCGGTCTACTTATATTGGCTGTTTCATATAAGTTTGGATTCATGTGGTTAGTACAAGACATAAGACACAAGTTTGGGTGGTTCTACTTCAGCATCAAGTTGGTTATACTTAGTTTACTTCAACAGTGATCATTACATAGAGTCTACATTCAAGCAATGGTTAACATATGGGTTTCAGGGGAAGCTTATTGTTAAAATGATTAACCATTTATATGCTACATCGAGGTGAAGGTTTTTACTACTGCTAGTTGTTATTACTACTGATGGTTTTGATTTCTATTGTTTCAAGTCCATTTTCAGATGCGGAAAACTTAATGGTGGGCGACTTTGAAACATTGGAATGATGGATTGGACGTGTAATATTGATTTGTAGTTGTGAAGATCAAAGTTGCATTTACTTTGAGTCCCCTAGTGGATATGACAAAAAGGGGAAGAAGAATATTTTGAAGATTGCAGCTTGAAGATCCTTGATGATATGCATTGCAGCTTGAAGATCCTTGATGATATGCATGGTTTAAGGGGAAGTCACATGTTTCATGACATACTAATTTCAGGGGAAGTTCATGCTTATTGGTTTTGTCATTACCAACTAGGGGAAGATTGTTGGGAATTACAATTAAGTTGATAAGACAAAACATGTGAAACATGAGGGAGTTATGGAGACAAAGGAAGAAACTTGCAAAGAAAGAAAAAGATTACTGCATATCTTTTTATTATTCTAGAATATCCTTTGTAACCCTAGTATCTCTATTATATAAAGAGATACAGGGAATTGATATTATGTACGTACAAGATGTAAAGTCAAGGAAAGGGGTGTGTGTAAACCTAGGCGTGGTCTTTGTGTTAGACGCCTAGAGTTTGTTAAGCCTCAACGATCCTAGATCGCTGTTAGAGTGTAACCGTGCTACACTGAATCACGTAACATTGGGGCTTTGGTGTATGTTAGAGTAGAGATGTTGACGAAGAAACCTTGTAGCAATAATAAAGATGTTTAGTTTATTCCGCTGCGTACATGTTCTATATCTTTATTATTGTGTAATCCCTAGATGAGGTCTTAACAACCTTGAGTTATAAACGATCTTAACATGATTAGATCAGCCAAGAATGCACATAAAGCAATATCACTGGTGGAATTATTATCATTAGAACTAGCAGCAGATCCATCAGCAGTAGATACTCCATAAGCAGCAAAGTGAGATTCTTTAGACCCGTTTGACTTTGAAGATACAAAGGCAAGATTTTGTGTACCAGAAGTAGATGAAGTAGACAACTCTGGTTCATACACTCTTAAGTTGTTATAGAGACTTTCCAACTTCATAGTTTCAAAGTCAGGCTTATTCCTCCAAACAACATTGTGCATACTCCATTCAGGTGCAAGACTTCTGAGAAACTTGAGATTTACATCTTCTTGTGGAACCACATAGCCAACAAGCTTTAAATGACTGACAGGTTGATTGAGCCTGTTGTAGGTGCCATTAATCTTCTCTCCACTTTTAGCAGTAAAGTTCTCAAACTGATGCTTCAACATGTTTTTCCTTGACTTCTTGGTAGCATCATTCCCTCCAAACCTGAATTCAATAGCATCCATTAACTCTTTAGCAGTCTCACAGCTATCAAAGTCCAACTGAAATTCATTAGGTATTCCCATTAAGAGAATACTGTGTGCCTTGATCTCCATCTTCCTTACTGAGTTCTCTTCAGTAGACTTGATTGGTATATCTTTACCATCAAGACCTTTCTTTGGTAAAGAGTCACCATTCATGATCACATTCCACATGTTAAAGTCAATCATGCGAATGTACTGTCTGATTCTCATCTTCCATAGCTCATATTCACCAGGGTTGAGCATGGGAACCTTTGAAGCAGACACCATATGTGTGTCATCACCCATCTTTAGCAGTTGATTAGGAACAACAAACTTGCAAGGAACAGTTTCTTCTTGATTACAACTTCTAGATCACAAGCTCTGATACCACTTGTTGATCCCAGTTGAGCAAACGATCTTATATAGAAGTTGACTTAATGCAAACACTTAAGCTTGAATGCGGAATGTAAAAGCTTAACTTAAGAAGAACAATTCACTATCAACACTTCAATATTATTAATACGAGCACTCAGCAATGCTAAGGTTTTACAACCTTGAAGTGTAAACGAAAACTAAACAATATGTCATTAATCGAACCCTAGGATCCTCCTTTTATAGGCCAAGGAGTCCTACTAGGTTTACAATAACTTTCTATGCAAGATAAGAATATTCTAGACATATACGATATACACACAATCTATTCTATAATTATCTTCTACGAATACATGCTTATCACATTAGCAGTAGTTTCCTTCAGCAGCATTTTCCATTAGCAGCACTTTGTCATCAGCAGCAGAGTCATTTATATTAGCAGCAGTTTCATCACAGCAATAGTTTCACTCAGCAGCAGAATCCAAAACCCAACAAAAACAACCCACCCCGTTTTATAACTCCCCTAGTAAAACCAGTTGACCATCCCCTTCCCCCCACCACTTGAACCTACAACCACGTCCAATCCACCACCCACACCATCCCTGTCACTTCCACCGCCCCAACCCACTATCTACCATCCATCACCTTCGCATTTAATACCCCCCCCCCCCCAATTGCAATAAAATAGTCAAATTGCCCTTGTCGTATTTCCTGCAAAAAACCTTATAAGGGCCAAGATCATCCCTAAGCCATCCAACGGCAGAGAAAGAAGTGGGAAAGTACAAGGAGACCTTTTGGAAGCTTATAAATAAAGAAAGACAGAGAGAAGACAAGGGTAGTAGTTAATAGTAGTAATTTAGCTCAGTTTAATGTCGTTTTAAGTGTAATTTTAGTTTCTAATTGTATTTCTCAGTTAAAAAGGATTGTAATCAACATTTTAAGTGCAATTTCAAGTTTCTTTAGCCTTAATTCTTAGTTAACCTAATAAAATTCAAAATTCATGTTTTTAAGGAAAAATCTCATATTGGTTGAATCCTTTTAAAAGTGAAGTGTTATTGTTTCATAAGCTTTATTCAAGTCCCTACTAATCCTTTGTAAGTCAATTTAAGCATTTAAATCAGTTTTAACTTAAAATCCATAATTACTCAAAAATTCCAAATAAATAGTCAAAAATTCAAAAATCAGTGTTGGATTGCTGTGGGTATTAGAACTCCATGGGGAGGCATTAGGTTATGGTTTGGTTCCCTGGTTTCATTGTTCTGCCCATTGGAATCCCTTGTAAGCCATTTTCATTTTTTTTAGCTTTTACTGTAGCTTAGATTATTAACTGGTTATTTGCATAGTTTGTGCTCCTCTCATGTTTTTTATGCTTGTTTTAGATAGATTTTATTGTTAGTTAGCAAATTTCAACTGTTTGTGCAATTTCCCTAGTTAACTGTCAAATTAGTTCAATATCACTTGTTGCAATTTGCTTAGTTAAACTGCTTATTATTTGTTCCATACTGCTTTCCTACTCTTATTGTAGCTAGTTTAGTATTTGTCACTCACTTTTCCAAGTTCAATCTATCACTTCCTTTGTAAACTATCAAGATACTTTTATAAAGGGGTGTTTGGTTCTATGGGGTTCTCAGTGACTCATGGTGTTTCAGTGTTTCAGTTTGGTCTAGACAGCATTCCTTAGGATTATATAGGATAGTTACTACATAAAATTCATAGTTCTTCCTAGAAAAAGTCAAAATCATCCTTTAAACCTTATTTTCATTAACTATCAAGATTTATAGCTTTGCATAAACATAGATATAGGTGCGTAACTAGTTATTGTAGCTTAAACAAGTCTTAAATCATCTAAATATAACATCTTGATTTTGTTGAGTTCAATTAAAATTCATTTTGGTCAAACTTTTGGTAAAACAAGAAAAAGTCAAAATTCCAAAATAGTTTAAATATAGGTTTAGAACATGATTTTTAATTGACTCATTTTTAGGTGTTATCATCTGAAACTTCGGGATCTTAATCTTTGCCAGCTTCTGCTTTTAGATATTATTTTTTTCTCATTTTTTAGATTTTTACTCACTACTTACTTTCTGTCTTTCTTTGGCCTGTTTGTCTAAACCATCCCCTGCATCAGGGTTTTGATCCCAACTTTACAAGTCCACTGTTAGGTTACCTGTGGACCCTACACCTAGAACCTTGGCTTTTTAAGAAGCTCTTCAGTCTAGCTTGTTAGATTTGGGCTTATATTAGCCTTAAGACCTCTTGCCCAAAGCTTATTTTGCCCCTCAAGTCCCCTTGACCAAACCATTGCACTGAGTGGTCAGTGTAATTCACCAAACTTTACAAGACCACCCTTGGCTTATTTGTGAGCCATAAACTCCGATTCCTGGCTTATTAGAAAGCCCTCCTGGTCAGCTTTTAGGATCAAGTTTCAAATTGGACCCTTGATCACTCCTGTGAGCCCCACATAGGGCTGCATTTTGCCCATTTTGGTCTGTGTGGTTTTGGTATCGCTTATTCTTGTCTCTTGGCTTACTCAGAGTGCTTATCTAGTTTTTTTGGCTTATTTTGTGTTCATCATATTTGGTTAAAGCTTATTTTGTCCTTGGTAGCTTATTAGTAGCTTATTTCACTCAAAAATCCAAAGTTTAGCTTAATAAGCAATCTGTCAAACCATAAGCTTGCACACGGCTTATTTTTTAGCTTTAATAAATTTTTTTTTGTAAAAAGTTATTTTTTTTTAATATTAAAATAGTTCTGTAAAAGAAAAATAAGAAAAATCAAAAGTAAAAATAAGTGATAGCTTCTATTTAAGCCATTTGGCTTATTTTTCTTCTTTTTCAAAAAGCAAGTTTCAATTTTATATTTTTATAAAGTTTCTATATATTAAAATTCTTTCAGAAATATTTTCATAATTTTCTGAGTATATCTAGTATTTATAATAATTAATTTAAGTTTAATTAGTTTTAATTAAAAAAGCCAAAAATTAATTTCCTTTCAGCTTATTTATAAGCAATAGTATCTTTTATATTTTTCATAGCTTTTATAATTAATAAAGTGTTTTTAGAAAAAAAATTCATAATTTTTACTATTCATTTAGTATTTTTCATAATTAAATTAGTTTAAATAGGATTTAATTAATAAATAAATAAATAATTATTAAAATAGCTTAAATATAATTTTTATAAATTTTTTATACTTTTTAAGGATTCCTGTAATGGTTAATTAGTTTTATAAAAAAATTCATAATTTTCTAAGTCACTTTATTATTTTTCTTAATTTAAATTAGTTTAAATTAGTTTAAATTAATTATTATATAGTTTTTAATTAATATTAAATAATAAAATAATCAAAAAAAAATAATTTTATTTTTGTTAAAATTTTCTTTTAATATTAAGTTTGTAAAAAATTCTTTTTCACCCCCTCTAGTTTATTTTGGCTTAAAACCCACTTTTCTCTGTACGCAGTTACGTTTTAAATTAGGTTTACGTTTTAAGTTTAATTACGCATTTGAAATCTTGTAATTGTTAATACTGTTTATTTAGTTTAATCCCAATCAATTCCAGTAGTGTAATCAACTCCAAATCATTATCTGTTACTTTCCACAACACTGAATCACTCAAACGTTTTCCAAAATACAATTTCAATCTCGTCAGGATATAACGACCCGGAAAAACACTATGCTTACACCGGATCATAAATTGATCACTCTCTCCCTTATTACTTGACCTGTTGACCATTCCTGGTTAAATCGGTTAGGTTGGTTTGGGAGGAGTCAAATTTTGGCGCCGCTGCCGGGGAGGTTGTTGCGTGTTTTAAAACGTAGCAGTTTAGTGATTTTCAAAAGTCTCCTTGTACAAATTTCACCACTTTGTAAATATTTGTAAAAATCAAAATCATATCAGAAAAAGTCATTAACACTTTTCCTAAAGTGTTAACAACACCAAAAAAATCATAAACAACAAAACAAATCGTGAAGTTAAATTACTTCGTGTTCTTTAAGATTACAACCTATAAAGGTGGTAAAGGCAAGTTCTGACATTAAATTGCGAACTGAAAAGAGATCCATTCTTCTCTTCCGCCACCCTATGAGTAATCTTAAAGGAAACGATTTTGGTTAACGAATCGATCGCATAAATAATATCCAAAAAGTTTTTTTCACACACACCCACAAAAATCCAAAAACATTTTGTTTTCTTGTTTAATAATTACATAAAGGACATTATCGAGAAACTGTTATGTCACCATTTATGTAAACACAAGTATGATATTGATAGAAATGAGATGAGAATGAGAGATGGTTGATTATGAGACTTTATGAAGAGTGAAAGAACAAGAGTTTCATTAAGGTAATCAAATAACCAACAAATAAAAGTGTTACATAAGCTTAGTATTTATAGGAGGAGGAGTAGGGCAACACTCCCTTCCTCCATCCTTTCTTTGGACGTGGGATTTAAGGCCCATAGGGCTTTAACACTTAAGCCTTGTAACATAAAACTTAATGAAATAAATACCAAAGCAACCTATTACAAAATGTAATGACCGAGACTTGACTAAATACAAAAGTATGATCCCAACAATCTCCCCCTAAGGGTCGGTCATCACGGTTGCTTGACGTCTTCATCTTTGTCATTGACTTGTGACATGTAAAACTCTAGACGTCTTCAAAATGGTTGATTGATAATGAATATACTTTGCTCTGTGTCTTTGTTCTTTGGTGATGATGTAGTGATTGTGTTATGAAGTTGTCTGCCATTCGTCACTCCTGCGTCTGTGGTGGTTGTCCGCCATTCCAACATACTCATACATCTTTGGACTTAGACTTTCACGTACAAGAAGTTCCTTTGCATACTCTAAGATCTTTAGTCTTTATACTTTGTAGATTCTTCTTATTGGCGTAGAATCTTTCTTTGAACTTTGTGTTGTTAAGATCTTTGGGGGAGCTATCATTTGCTTCAAGATGTATGTATGAGCATGTTGGAATCTACCATCGTGGAAGTGAGGTACCTGTGAATAAACAGTTAGCAATAAAACAACCGGTACTTACAGATAAGGAATTAGAGCTCATCAACAGCATATTGTGAAGACTCCTTCTAATCCTTATCCAGGCCGTTCCCATATCAGATACTCCCGAAGGAGCTTACGAGACCTACTAAGTAGCTCAATGACTGGGTGAGTCGCTGGGGATCACTCCACGACTGTAGACTGCTATGGAACCACCGCAAACACTAAGCGTAACCCTTGTGGGGTTACCGAAGTGACCTGCTGTCAGGGCTGTTCGATGTTGGCCCTGGCAGGATTTCCGTTCAATCATTGAGAAATACGTTTGTAATCCTCTCATAAACGTTCTTGGCAGATTGCTAAGATCTGCGAAGGACTCGATAATTTACAGCTGGTGTCCATTGATTTAGAACACCAGTTGTAGAAATACTAAGTGTTCCTAAGAGATCTTTGATGTATCTCGAGGCTTTAGACTCTATAAGTGCACACCTAGGTTTCCTATGTGGAGACTAGGGAAGGGTCTCCTGCTTCAATATCAACCGTCTCTAAGAGATAGGTCGATAGATTACACTGGTTCCCCGTGAGAATGAAACAAGCTCTTTTAAGAGAACTTGAGTGGTTAAGAAGGTTTAGTGCATTGCGTCACTGGGTCCATGATGACTTAATCTTCAATACCGGTGTTGTCTTTTGCAACAACCAGTAGCATATGTATTGAACCCGGTGTCTGCCCTAAGGTTGAATCATATGGAGGGCTATTTCTTTTCACCCTTTACTTTACTTTTCTTTTTAATTCTTCAACTCCTTCTTTCCCTTTCATTCTTTTCTCCTCTTTTTTTTTGTATCATACCTAAGGACTTCTAATTCTAACTATGGGAGATGTCCTTGGGTAGATCCCTCCGACTCTGGCGGATCATAGGACGGTTATTCCTATCTTAATCACCTTATAACTCCGACAGTAGCCAAGAAACCTTTGATTGAGAATCTCTCAAAGTGTTTGTGATAATCAAATATTTTGGTTAACACTTTGAGAGTTTTGTGTACACTTTTGAAGGGCTCCCCCTGCACATGTGCTCATAAGTATTTAATAAATTTGCACATGCGGGAGGAGCAAGCATTTTGAATTGATCCACTTTCCGTGAACAAGACCGATTCGAGACACGCTTACATCACTAGTTAAACTAGCTTGAAGTTATTACCCGGCCTGATCTAGTCCACAGAAAGTTTCTCGAGATGGTACATTTCTACTAAGACAAATCCTTTTCGAGACACGCTTACGTGGTTAGTTAAAGAGATACATTGTCAGCTTTTAGGTGACAACTAGCTCTAGTAACTAACTTGATGGTATTACCCGTCGAGGATAAGTCTTTTCGATTTTACTAACTTTTATTATCTCGTCAATTCCTGGGTGAATCTGAGTCTAGCTCGCACAAGATACAACTTTCAGCTTTTTCTTCATATATTTTAATCACTTTTTCATTTTCTCCCCCTCAAAAATAGCATATGAGATGTTGTTTTTGTTAAACTTTTGATTAAAATATGCTTTTTGAGTCTTATGGGGAGATTCACCAAGAACTTTTGATTTTGAACAAAGTTTTTGTTTTGACAAGTGCTCCCCCTCAACAAGTGATTAGGTCTTATTGAGGTGAAATACTTGTCCTTTTGAGCAGAATTATGAAAATCATAACACATTTGATTAATTCTACTCAAAAGTAAGAAGCCTTCGCTCCTTATATTAGGATTGAGGTACTGATGCGTACCTCAGGGTCCTTTCTTTACAAGTTCGGGTTGTGCACTGTAATGCGTGCACAAGCCATTATGAAGTATATTATTGACAAATCAAATCAAATTCTTACAACTTTACTACCAATCAGGTCTCTGAAATGTCAACACCGGAAACTTCTGTCTGCCTCCAACATAGCTTTCCAATCTCCGAAACTGATCCCTGCGTTTCAATCGGTTCTCAATCCTTGTAATGAATCTGCGAGCATCCCTGGTCTCATCTGTGTTCCATCTTTTGGATTTCCCTAGTGCTATGTCATTGATTCTACTTTTGATTCCATCTCTGACGAACTTCAAGGTTTCATCACAGAACTTATGTAATTCTTTGTAGCCCATGAAGCAGTTTTGACCGTTGACACTGCGGTAAGTGAATCCAAATGCTGGATGCTTGATCAAGGTGTATTGAGGTAGATGTTGAAGGTCGGGGATGTCAAACATGTTGGGTTTGGTGAGATTGAGTTTCTTCTGATAACTTTCCACTCCTAATTGAAGATCTTCTACTCTTTCTCTGATGACTATCTGCCTGATGAAGATTAGGAGTGCCTGGATAAAGGCAAGCTGCATCTCTTTAGGTAAGCCACAGAGTTTTCCTTGAACTTTGAGCAGGTACATATCTTCGATGTCATTGAGAAGTAGTCGTGGAAAGTCAGACTCGGAAATATTGTACTCCTTTTCATCAAGTCTTTTCAGTGTGATTTTGTTGAGGAAGGGTACCCAAAGTGAGTAACAGTCAAAATGAACTGAATTGAGACTATCTTCAAATCACTTGTCACATCGCCCATCGTCTGATTAAGTCTGCTGCTTCGATAGTACTGTGCCCGGTTGTCTGGCCAATGATGTATACCGTAAAGTGCGTTCCGGTCATATTCAACAAATTTATCAACGAGTAATGCTGAAGCTTCTTCTTCGATGGCATTGTTGAGATATCGAGCTGCAGGGAGAAAGGCGAGTGAGGTAACGTACTTCTTCTCAATCTTGCTGCCAAGTTTCAGAAATTCCAAGTCTGTGTTGAAGAAGAACTTGTACGGGATCTTCGGTTCCTTAGGCTTCCCAATCATAGGTAGTTGTTTGGACCAGTCAGTAATGTAGGGTGCGGTTTTCCTTGTGACCGGATCGACATAAGATTCAGGATTGATCCAGTCAATATTGCTTGACATAGCTCGAGCAATATTTTTCAGATGATACTCAAGTTCGATTGAGTTAGCAGACCGGTCTTTCAGAAGATTGAAAGCATCATTCTTGATTTTTCGCAGCTCTTTCTTAATCATCTTTTTCATCTGAAACTTTTGCTAAATTAATTGAGCGTATTCCACCGTTCGACCATCTTGAGGTTCTTGATTATCTTCAAGTGGTGGTTGCGAATTGATCATCTTCTCAAACCAGGAGTATTCGGCACTTTCGTCTTGGTCTAGCCATTTAAGGACGGTTTTCGGTTTCTTTGGTTCTGTGCCTTTTGGTGAGGTGTCCGGTTTGGGTTGATGATGCTTTCCTTTCCTTTCTTTCTTCTTCTTCTTGGAGGACGGTTCTGGAACTTCATCGGGTTGAGGAATCTCGTCACCACCGGTGTATTCAAAGTGGTCGTGTGCCTTGGGAGCAGAACTTGATGCCTTCGGTTGTTGTGAGGAAGTCATTGTTGTTGGAGGGATGACCGGTGTTTTAGATTGAGATGAGGGTCCTTCGGCTTGTTTATGTTTCTTTGCCTAAGAATTAGGATCCCTGTCTTCATCATCTCTTGGACGTTTCAGTTTGTCCGCCTCTGTGCTGCAAGTCTCTTTGGTCATCTTGTCTTTCAATGCTTCCAGGACTTTGGCTTCTTCAGGAGTCAAGGTGAACTTGCTTGCCAGCTTGTCCAAGAGTTGAGCTTCCAATTCATCCATAGATAGCCCTGGTAGTGGAACAGTAGACTTGTCAGCTCGAAGAGTAAATGTGGTCGATCGGATTACTTTCTTGACAGCTTGCTCTGCGAACTTGGTGAGTTCATCTCTCATGGGTGCTAGCAGATCTTTCAACTCAGCAACTAAGTGTTGTGCCATGTACTCTTGTGCTTGAGCAGCCAATGTGGCTTTCAAGTTCTCTTGTACGTCTTTAGCTAAGAAAGTATCAACTTTATCTTGCAGCTCTTGGACGTTCGAATTCAGCTTTGTCAATTCAGCAACTTGGGTTACTAATGTTGCAACCTGATCTTCCAGTCTGCTTTTCTTCTTTTCATGTACTCTTCTGAATGCTGACTTTAACACCTTTGATGCAGCAGAGACTTTGGTGCTTGGTTTCTTGATTGATTTGTCGTGAGTCGATTCGGATGCAGGAGGTGATGACTGTGAGGATTCAATAATGGTGGTAAGGTCTTTGTCATCTCCTCTTTGTGGTTCGGGTTGATCAACTTTCTTTGCTTTAGCTGCTTCCTCTTCCAACCTTTGTTCTTCAGCCAGTCTTTCAGCTTCGGCCTTGAGCCTTAGTTCTTCAGCAAGCTTGGCTTCTTCTTCTCTTTTCAACTTTTCTTCAGCCAGCTTGGCTGCCTCTTCAGCCTTCCTACTTTCTTCCATTCGGATAGTTTCCTCCAGTTTGGCTTGTGCAAGCTGCTCAAGCCTAGCTTCTTCAGCTTCCTGTTTTCTCTTTAATTCCTCTTCCTGAGCCCTTTCTCTAAGCTCCATTTCTTCTACAGTCATCAACCATGGAGCATCAGTATCCATGGGATCTTCCTCTTCTTCTCCCGTTGCTGAAGCATTAGTCATTTCAATGTCTGTGGGAGATACCGAGGGATTGTCGTAAACGACCAAGTCTGTGTTGATCCCTGTGGTAGGCTCAGGAATGTTGCTTGATCCGCCAGCTTCGATGGTTTGAGAGAACACTGGAGGTGGAGGTAGATCAGCATTGAATGCATCAATTCGGCTGTGGAGGAGACCCAGGTCGAGAGCCCTTTCATTTTCTTCTTCAACTAAAAGGCCTACAGACTCTTGTTCAGCAGTTACTGGTTCCTTCATCTTCTCTCTCCTAATCCTTTCTTCTTCCAAAATTGTTTGAGCTTCAGTGAACGGTCTTTGATTGAGATATGCTGGGTATTCAGCATGATCAGCAAATTCGTCAATATTCTTTTCCGAATCTTCGAACGTCAAATCCTTATCGTCAATGTCATCAAGATTCACATCCTTATCAATGTTAGCATAAGCTTCTTTATACACTGGACCTTCGTCGGATTCGGTTTGTTCAGAGTCAGACGGTTTTGGAGAAGATTGTGGTGAGGGAAACCACCCAGGTTCAGGAATGGATGCAGGCTTCTTGGCAGGAGTCCTTCTCTTGAGAGTACCCTTCTTCTTCTTAGACTGAGTGGAACTGTCGGAGCTCCCAGTCTTACTGCCTTTCTTTCCCTTCTTTTGCATGCAGGAGGGTAGAATAACTTCGTCAAGGAAACCCACTTTGTCTGCTTCAAGAGCTTGAAGGTAATACTTGAAATTCGGGCAAAGCTTCACTTTGTCATTCAAGAGACAGTCGGGAAATTTCTTTCCTTGCTTGCGTGTGCTGGTGTCGAGTCTCTTGATGATTCTTAAAGTGTTCTTATCTTTGTCATCAAGTCTCTGTGGGATATCGTCATACTCACGAAGGAAGCTTTCGATGAGTAGTTTTGTGAAGTGGAAAAAGGGAATGTTAGTGGTCTTGTGTTGAATGTGCCACACAAGGTCTTCCCAGATAATGCTGGCATAATCAACTTTCTTCACATTAGCCACTGCCCAGAAGAGTTTGAGGTGTTGGAGCTTTGGGTGTTCGTGGCCAGTGTCTCTGCCAGACAAGGACTTGGTAATCAAAATGTATAGGGTTCTCCATGGTTGTGGAAGATACCTAATGTTGACCCTAGAATGTCTTGTAATAACTTCTTCTGATTCGTCATAGCCAATATCCCGTAACCACTCTATCAGCTCTTCTTCGGTGGGAACTTGATCATATACTTCATCTGGGCCGAGTTCTGGTAACCCAAGTACATTCCTAAGCAAGTCAATGTCCACAGTGACCTGACGGTTATGAAGCATACAGGTGAAGGAAGCCTCCCCAAGATCTAGCTGGAGTGTATGCCAAAACTGGTGGATGTAGAAACAGGATACTGAGGCAGACTTGGTGAACAACAGCTTGTTGGGGTGATATACAAGAGCATCTACTGCAACAATACATGAGGACTCGTTGCAAGTGATTTTGTTGAAGTTGATTCGGAGGTTGTTCTTTCCAATCTTCCTGGTGTAATCATCTGGGAATGTCTCTTCCCATGAAAGCTTAGGTTCGGGTTCTGGTCTGTATGGAACGTCATTGTGTTCTGCCATTTGAATTGATCTTAAACAAACACAAACATGGCAATGGTTTACGGTGTTAGCTCAGACATAAGATTACATGATTTGCATATTATACATTGATCAGTGGGTGTTTGTGTGTGTGAAAACTTTTGATATATGGCAAACTTATGTTTTATCACATGATAGAAACGTATGACAATTAAATTACAACATGACTTTATCATTACAAGAAGTTACACTTTGGAAATTTTACAACACTTGGAAAAAATTTCATGAATTTGACAAGTTTACGCGTAAGTGAATAAGTCTACGCATAACATGACTTAAGCGTATGAAGTGAAATTTGGCGTAAGAGCAAAAGTTACGCGTAAGTTTATATGTTATGCGTAAGGTAAACCTTATGCGTAGGCTCAATCTTACGCGTAGGATAAAATCTTATGCGTAGGATATGAGATTACGCAAGGGATTAACCTTAAGCGTAAGACATAACTTATGCGTAGGTTTTGACTTATGCGTAAGTTCAAGACTTAAGCGTAAGAACAAAACTTATGAGTAAGATTTATCATTAAGCGTAAACATTGTCTTATCCAAGACAATGTTTGTCCACGTGTCGAATCTTACGCGTAAGATTCAATCTTACGCGTAGGATGAACAATTTGCGCGTAAACATGCCATTTTCCAGAAAATCACCTTGCGTAATTAGAGTTGTTTGATTCCTGAAAGTGTAAAACACACAACCACTGATCAATAAACATTCCCACACACTTAATACGCACTTTTTATGCGTAAACATGCCATAATCCATAGTTACGCGTAGGTATGCATGAACACATAATCACAAACACATTCAATCATGAATCTGGGTAAGAATAAGCATAGGGCAAGTGTATCTAATATCCTAAGGATCATATGGTCCAAGTTATAACAATAATTGCCCACAGAAACACAAGATCAAGGCTGCTTGTGTACGAACCCTTAAAACTATGAATCATGAACAATTACACGTTTCTGAAACAATTAAACCATAGTGGAATGATCCTAGGTATTCAAGAGTACTATCCCCATCACCAATTAACATCACAACACACAAAATCAAGAACCCCTAAATATTCGTATGAACCCTAATTCCAAACTAATCGATTGAGCGAATCTGGGTACGATAGTAGTTAAGAATCATGTTCAAAATCATCTAAGGATCATATCCCACTAACCAATTTAACAATTACAACCACAAATTTCTGGGTTCATGATTACGCATAACCCAAAGACTAATTAATCGATTGTGACTTATTGAACCGTTGGATTAAGTTAATATCAAAAACCCTTGTTAGAAATTATGATCAAAACATGTAACAACTTACAGATTAGACGATTGATGATTAGATTATGCAAATGATTGTGGATCGTAGATGAGGGTGGTTGAAAGTGTAATTACTTTTGCAGGTGGTAGTAAATGCGTGTGGGTCAAATTGGTTTTGACCAAGAGTAAAACATGTTTCACATATTGACAAGTATGGCCCCTTAACCTCATTTAACTTACACACCTAATGCTTAAACTCACTAACTCATTTAACTTTCGTTAATAACACCAAGTTACGATAAGAACAACTTGTGGTACTCCCCCTCGACCTTAGACCGTAGTCAAAAAATACTGAAAAATTTATTATATTGGTCAAGGAGAGTAACACGAAACACTTTTTGAATCAACACTTTTGATAAAACGTAATTATTTTTGGTAAAATGCAAGTATAAAAGTTAATATATTTTTGAGAAATTTGAAAAATTACTTTTCCTCCCCCTCAACACTTGTTTTAAATAATTGAAGACATTTATAAAATAGTGTTGAAAGAGTGGTTTATACTTGCATTTTTTTTTTTGAAGAGCATATTTACAAAGATAGTTTTGATGTTTGACGATCAATTGTGTTTTAAAAACTTTTCCAGATCATCTGGAGTCAAACATCGCATACCAATTTGGTGAACTAGACTAGCAAACCTTGATGGTGCTAAGGATTTGGTAAGTAAGTCCGCCAATTGGTACTCAGTCCCAACAAAATAAAGTTCAACGGTACCCTTTTCCACATGCTCTTTGATGAAGTGATATCGGAGATCGATGTGTTTGGATTTGCAATGATGTACTGTGTTGCAGGAGATAGCAATTGCACTTTTGGAATCACAGTAGATAGGAATCTTGTTGAATAGGTAGCCATAATCCTTAAGTTGTGATCTCATCCAGATGACTTGAGCACAACAAGCAGACATGGCTACATATTCAGATTCTGTTGACGATAGTGATGTGCAGTCCTGCTTCTTTGATTGCCATGACACAAGTTTGTCTCCGAGAAATTGTAATCCACCAGATGTACTTTTGCGTGTGTCTAAACATCCTGCATGGTCAGCATCTGAAAAAGCAATTAGTTCAAAACCGGAATCCTTCGGATACCAGATTCCCAAGTTAATGGTTCCCTTTATGTATCGAAGGATTCTTTTGACCTCACTGAGGTGTTTTTCAGTTGGTTTGGACTGATAGCGAGAGCACATGTAGACAGCAAATACTATATCAGGTCTACTAGCTGTGAGATACATGAGTGACCCAATCATACTTCGGTATTTGGCAGGGTCAACAGGAGTCCCATGTAAATCAACATCTAGTTTTGTGGTATAGCCCATTGGCGTATTGTAAGTATCACTGGTCATCATTCCATGTTTCTTTAAAATTTCAAGAGCATATTTGGACTGATTTATAAAAATTCCACGGGGTGATTGATGAACTTGTAGTCCTAGAAAGAACGAAAGTTCACCCATCATGGACATTTCAAAATTATCTTTCATTAATTTTGCAAAATCATTAGAGTAACTTCTTTTTGTTGAAGCAAAAATAATGTCATTGACATATATTTGAACAACAAGTAAGTCCTCCCCGTAGGTTTTTGTAAATAGTGTTGGATCCACTGATCCTTTTGAAAATTTAATGGCCAGCAAGAAAGTGGACAGTTTGTCATACCACGCCCGTGGGGCTTGCTTAAGTCCGTAGAGTGCCTTTTTGAGTCGGTAAACGTGATTAGGACGCTCAGGATCAACGAAGCTGTCTGGTTGGCTCACATACACTTCTTCACGGAGTTCTCCATTAAGAAATGTGGTTTTCACATCCATTTGGTAAACAACCATGTTCTTGTGTGCAGCATAGGCCAAAAAGATCCGAACAGCTTCATGTCTAGCCACTGGAGCAAAGGATTCAGCAAAATCAAGTACTTCCAGTTGAGAGTATCCTTTCGCTACCAGGCGTGATTTGTTACGTATGACAGTTCCTTCAGCATCAAGCTTATTCTTCCAAATCCATTTTAACCCGATGACAAAGACTCCGTCAGGTCTTTCAACTAATTCCCAGACTTCTAATCTTATGAATTGCTGAAATTCCTCTTGCATAGATTCAATCCAGTTGTCATAAGTCATTGCTTCTTTAATGTTCTTAGGTTCTTCGTGACAAACTGTGAGTGCATAGATACAAGTTTCTCCATCCGTGTGAAGTCGTTGTCTTGTCATAACAGGTGCATCTGGATGGCCAATAATATGAACTAGTGGATGGTCTCGAGTCCATTTGTGTGTTGAAGGGTGTAGTTGATAGGTATCTCGCATGTTAGCAGGATCCAAATTGCGTGTAGACGACTCAGCTATATCAGGAAAGGTAGGAGCCGGTGTAAACGGGTTAAAGAACGCGTCAGGATCATGCTCTACGGGCTGTGGAACTGATTGTGGTGTGGGATCTTCAGCTGATTGGTGGGAGTTAGAAACAGTTTGTTCTGCTGTAGATGGTGATGCAATTGGAGGACCGTTTCTCTCAACACTTGTAGTAGTTTGTTGAGGTGAGTCTGGTACTGGAATGTTTTCAGGTTGAGCAGCGGAATTAGGTGAGACCTCAGTAGAACGGTATTCAATTGTATCATCAAATAGTGGAGCAAACAAGGTTTCCAATTCTTTGCAGTTGAGTGGCAATGGTTCAGCCGAAGATTCCGGAGAGTTAAGACGGTTGAATTCGGGTCCTAAGCTGTGTTGCTCAGAAGCCATTTGTGTGAGTTCATCAAAATTAGCGTGAATGGTTTCTTGAATTTCCCTTGTTCGAAGATTCCATATCCGAAAACCTTTAGAATTTTCACAGTATCCAACGAACACTCCTATGTCAGCCTTTGCTTTAATTTTACCTAAATCATCACGATCATTTTTCGGATAACAAAGTGCTCCAAATACATGAAAGTAATCGATATTCGGTTTTCTTTTGTGAACAATTTGATAAGGTGTTTTGCGATGGCGTCTTATTATCATGGAACGGTTTTGGGTATAACACGCGGTTGAAACAGCTTCCGCCCATAAGTAATCTGGTAATTGAGCATTAATCAACATAGTTCTAGCAGCTTCCACGAACGTCCTGTTGCGTCTTTCAATAACTCCATTCTGTTCTGGGCTTCTAGGAATAGATGTTTGATGTTCAATTCCCACTTTCTCAAAATATGACCGAAGTGTCTAATTCTTAAATTCAGTTTCATTGTCAGTTCTGACTATTCGTACCATATTGCGTAGTTGAACTTGAATTTTAGTGAGAAAGGTGATAATCATTGAAGGAGCCTGATCTTTACTTCGTAAGAAATAAACCCAAGTCCATCTGGAGAAGTCATCCACAATTACAAGTATGTAGCGTTTACCGTTGATACTTTGAACACACATCGGTCCACACAAATCCATATGAAGCAGTTGTAAAACATGATTCGTACTTTGCTCAGGTTTTGAAGGAAAATGAGCTCGAGTACTTTTTCCTTGTTCACAGGCTGGGCATAAGTGATCTTTGGTAAAGCGGAATCTTGGAAATCCATCAACAAGTTTGTGACGAGCAAGGTCAGTCATTGTTTTGAAATTCAAGTGCGAAAGACGTTTGTGCCATAACCAAGATTTAGTCGATTCTGCTTTGGAGAGAAGACATATCGGAGATGTAGCAATCATATCTGACATTGATATTGTATAAAGATTAGAACCACGTGAGCCAGACATCAGATCGTTTCCTTGTAAGTCACGAACGAAACAGGTTTTCTCATGAAATGCAACTTCTAGATCTCCATCACAAAATTGACCGACTGAGAAAAGGTTGTGTCCAAGGCCTTCCACATAATAAACATGACTGATTTCAATGTTCCCACTGATATAGTCACCATATCCCATGATTAAAGCGTAATGATCATTCCCGAATCTGACAGTACCAATGAACTTTGAGACAAAGTTGTGTAACAATTTTAGATTGCCTGTCATATGTCTGTTGCATCCGCTATCAACAATCCAGAGAACAATCTGTACCACCTGCATCACAAGAAGAAGACACAGATGGAACAGAAGTAAGGGTGGAACCCAAAGAATGTGCGGGTTCTTGTTGGTTAGAAGCACATGTATTTAACAATTTAGGAATCCATTTAAAGTCTGGTTTGTGTTGTAACCAACGTTGCCAATTCCAACTAGTTCTTGCTTTCTTAATGTTAAATGCACTAGTAGTTGGCTCATTCCTAGATTTGTTCTCGACACCTATGGGGGTAACTTCAACATCATTAGAAACCGTAGAAGGCGGCTTTCCTAAGTTAGACTTAGAGGCAGTAGTGGGCCTAGAAGGAATGCGTGTCCTACGTTTCTTATGACGATTAATGAGAGAATTAGCTATACATTTTGTATGATCACCAGATGATACGCTTTTATGACAAAACACACAAGATGCATTAATATTCAAAACATTCAAAGGTTCATCAATTGTTACATTTAGATTTTGATTACAATTTGCCAGATTAGAATCTAAATCTGATGCAACATGAGTTTTATTCAAGTTCCTAAGTTAGTCTTCTACTCCTTGAGCTTCTAGTAATCCTCTTTTACGTTGCCAGAGCCTATTCTTCTTTTTACTTTTTCGCTTGGGTCTGCTAACGCTATTAGTGGAGACTAGTCCTGTAGAAGTGGAGTTACCAACATTAGTATTTTGAACAACATTCCCTTTAGATGTTTTGTCTAATTGATACATTCCTGGTGCTATCACCGTGGTGTCAACCATTTTTCCTTTTTGAAGTACCTTAATTTTCTCTTTCAAATCGATGATGATGTGATTTTTATCCTAAATTTCAGACTCAAGTTTCACATTGCAGTAATTAATGTTATCGCGGTTTTGTTGCCATTCGACATTTTCAATTTTTAAATCCGCAATTTCTTTCTCATATTTGAGACAGAGACTTTTTAAAGACTCATTGTTTTTGCAAAGCTGACACGAGTTTGAAACATTTTGACTTTGAAGTTTCAATTCCATTTCAAGACTTTGAGCTTGACACCATTCAAGCCTTTGTTTGAGTTGACAAATTTCTTTTGAAAATTGTTTTGTCACATCATCATTCTTAATTCTCAGCTTTTCATTCTCATGATTCAGTGTCTCAATTTCCACATTCAACGAGTTATTATCAACACAAAGATCATCCACAAGCATAGAAGTACCAGATTTATAGAGATCATTCATGATAACAGAATAAATATCAGCATTGAGAATTTGTTCCAAGAGTCGATCAGCATCATTTTTTAGAACTCTATTTCTTTGCTTTTGAACCAAAATCTCATTTTCAGTAGAGTTGAAAACGTTTGTCATATTTTTCACCTCATTTTGAAGTTCCTGATCCCAACGTGTAGCATAGAGACGGAGGTGTTTGACAATTGGCAACATTTGTTTTTGAAAAATATCTCTTTTTTCTCGCTCGTAAGCGGATTGAAAAGTTTCAATTTTTATTTCAGAATTACGTGCAATTGTTTCCTCCAAAATTTCGATGTCTTCCATAAAAGTTTTGAAATAATTTAAGACACGACAAGTTTTTGGTAATGGTGTAAGTTCACCGGATGATGGTAAAGGACCATTTATTTATGCTACAGTTTGGATAGGGGCTGCATTAGAGGATGAAACATATGATTCTTCGACAAACCATGATTTCTCAGGTATTTCTTTTTGAGTAACAAAAGATTTAGAAAGAGGTGGAGCTTTTGAATAGTCATATGGTGTCCAATATTGAACATAACTCATTTTTGATCGACTCTCGTCTTCAAGTTCTTCTTCTTCCTCAGTATCAAAAACAACAGCACGCACAATCGTATTATCAAGCAAATGGTCCATACTGTAAATTTTAGGAATTTCTTTGAAAGCCGTGTGAAGAAACATTGATTTGTAATCGCCAAGAGCAAATCCTTTATCGGGTCTCTGTTTTAAAGTAAATTTCTGAATAGTTGTGACTGAGTTCCCGTGTTTGTAAACAATATTACGAAATTCTTTGAGTTGTTTTTCAAGATCAACAATATCACCGAGTAAATCATTTATATACTTCCTTTTTCGTATTTTATGTTCACAAAACTCCTTTTTGCAATTGGACAATTCTGTTTCTGTTTTTGAAAGGTCTCTTTGAAGACGTTCAACTTGCATTTTCAGTTCACATTTTTCACTTTCAAGTTTAGAAATCAACTTTCTGTTTGTTTGAATTAGATCTTGCATCTTGTGCTGAAGATCTTGCTCTTTGTTGTAAGATTCTTGAAAAGCTTTTTCAAAACTTTTTGTATGTTTAATCTTTTCTTGCTGATTTGAAAGTTGTATTTTATAACACTCAATATCTCTTGCAAGTGCTGCATTTGTTTCTTTTAAAACTTTGTTTTTCTCGTTGCATTTTGCAATTAGCAATTGTTGATCATTCAGTTGTTTAGATAACATTATGAGGTCAGGGTCTGGATCAAATGATGGTTCATGTTGTTCGAAATGATCATGTTTATCATTCTCAATAGGATCATCAAATGAAACAACTGTGTCATCATCAAATATGACAACTGTGCTTATTTGTTCATCTGTTTGAGAAGATGAAGATGATTTAGATGGAACAACTTGCGCTATATCTGATTCAGAAGCAGAAGGTGAGGCTATTTCATGTATTAGGCATGCTTTTTGGTCATGTACCTGAGACAAGCCGTCAGTGTCATACACTGGACCTGAATCATTAAACTGAAGTTCCTGCATGTTGGCCATAAGCATCACAGCTGCATTGGCTTCCAGATCTTCCATGTCATCATCATTGTTAACATTTGCCATGAAGTTGTTATCCTGTTCAGGGAAATGTCCATCTTTTTCATCTTGAAGAGCCATGAGTAATGCCTGCTTGTGAAACTTACTACCCCGAGTTCTCGGTTTGGGACATGTTGTCGCTATATGACCTTGTTCATTACAATTGTAGCACCACACTGCATTCCCTGAGTTGGAGTTCCTTGTTGTAACTGGTTCAGACCTTTGCTGAGAAGACCCTGAGTTGTTCCTGAACCCTCCATTGTTACTAATCCTCTGACCATTCCCAAAATTTCCTGAAGAACTTCCTGAACCAGATCGACCATAGCTACGATTCTGAATTTCCACTCTTCCATCATTGACAACAGCTTGATTCCTTGTGTTAGAAGATGAACGTTGACGGTTGTTTGTTTTGTTGGAGAATTTGCTGAAAGCACGAGCAATAAGAGCAAGTCCCTAATTCAATGTATTAAAGTCATCATCGTCATCGTCATTGGAATTTGAGTAATACACTGCATCATTGTTGTTTAATGGAACAAGTTGATTAGAAGCATTCTGTGGAGATGAATCATAAGGGACCATTTGGTTCGAGGTGGAACATTGTGGATAACTGAAGTAGTTCTGCTCTTGAACATATGCATGATTTGACATTGGTGGTGGAGCATAGGGAGATTGAGCTACGAGTGCCAAAGAATTTGGTGTTGGTGTTGGTGTGTATCCTCCTCTTAGAGCTCTATCTTTTTCCACTTCAGGTTCATGGTGTTTCAGAAAATCATACAACAAACCATATGGTGCATCATGTAGATTTTTGGTTTGACGTACAAATGTCACATATTTATGCCAATCTGGACCAAGACTACCGACGAATTTGGAGTTCACTGCTATCCTTGGTACTGTGATTTTGTGACGTTCCTTATCATTGACCACATTTGTGAAACGATGATAGTAGGATTCAAGTGACTCTCTTGGTTCAATTGTGATGTCTGTGTATTCCATATCATCTTTGTTCAATTGAGTGCCTTCCATAAGGAGATGAACGTGTTCCCACATAGCTTTGGCTGTTTTCTGAGCATCGACACTGCGATAAATTGGATTAGGTATACCTTGAAGTATATAAGCCATTGCATACTCATCAGCTTCACGATGTAATTTATGTTCTTCAGTGAGTGCAGTTTCTGGAAGAGGTCTATCACCAGGAGGACGTGGAGGATCAGCAGTTGGATCACCAGCTTCAATTCTTGTTGGCCACTCAAATGGTCCTTCAAGTATCACTTGACCATTGAACATAGTTCCCAGGTGTTAGTATTGGAGGTGTTTCAAGCGATCCTGCCTCATGTCGGTATTGTTGAGTTGTAATAACTTCACACATTCTATCAAACCAGTGAGGTTGTTTGGAGGAGAACTGAGTGTTCTGTTGTGACATCTGATATGATTGTTGTTGAGGAATGATTTGATGTTGTTGCATCATGAGATATTGTGGTTGTTGATTAAACGGTTGTTGATGAAATTGTGACTGAGAAGGTTGTTGATATGATTGTGGTTGATGGTATTGTTGTTGCTGATACTGCTGATGTTGTTGCTGAGGATTAGAGAAGTAGTAATGTGGTGGTTGAGACATCTTTGAACACTTGTGTAGAAATGGATCTTTGTAGAAGATTGAAATGCACGTTCCTTTGATTAAGTCCAAAATCCCTGGGGTAAGTTCAATTCTTACGCGTAACTATAATCTTACGCGTAAACTTTTAGGTTATGCGTAAAGAGTAGTTTAGGCATAAACAAAGAGTTTAGGCGTAAGTTTTCTCTTTACGCGTAAGCTTGGGCTTATGCGTAAGTTTAGACTTATGCGTAAGGTTTAAACAACCAAACAAATCTTCCAAACTTATCCAAGCTTGAAAGATATCCGAAGTCGAAGTATTCCACTAACTTATCCAAGCTAGGGAAGTACTGAGTCACCGTAACACAAGGAGAAGACCTTTGATGAAGGTTATGCGTAGATTCTGAGACTTACGCGTAAGATATGATCTTATGCGTAAGATGTTATCTTCTGTGTAGAAAGTGACTTAGGCGTAGGAATTAACTTCAGCATAGGATCTTACTCGTAGGAATCTGAATTCTGCGTAGGATTAAGGCAAAGACTTCCAAGTTACTCGTAAGAACAGGGTTTTGACCTTAGTTACGCGTAAGAAAAGGGTTTTAGCCAAAAGTTACTCGTAGAAAGGACAAAAAGTACTGTTTACAGCTTTATAATCGTGCTGTTCACTAAAGTTACGCGTAAACAGGTCAGAAACTTGAAAAATCTCAAATTTTTGAAGAAAAACTGCTTAGAAATAATGTACTTTTGATCAAATAACTTCACCAATACTTAGAAAACACTAACTATTGAAGATTTTGCTACCAAAAACTAGTTTTCCAATATCAAAGAAGCTATAAAACCTTAAAAAAAACCTTAAAAATCTCAACTTTATGCAAAAACTAAGCTTCAAATCACTATATCAACCTTGAAACTTGTCCGAGCTTCAAGATTTGAGTGAAAGAAACCAAGAAAATTGCAAAAAAATGAGAAATAAGCACCAAGAACCCACATTAGAACCAAGAAACCCACTTCAATCTCTATTAGGCGAATGATACCACTTGTTAGGTCACCATTTATGTAAACACAAGTATGATATTGATAGAAATGAGATAAGAATGAGAGATGGTTGATTATGAGACTTTATGAAGAGTGAAAGAACAAGAGTTTCATTAAGGTAATCAAATAACCAACAAATAAAAGTGTTACATAAGCTTAGTATTTATAGGAGGAGGAGTAGGGCAACACTCCCTTCCTCCCTCCTTTCTTTGGACGTGGGCTTTAAGGCCCATAGGGCTTTAACACTGAAGCCTTGTAACATAAAACTTAATGAAATAAATACCAAAGCAACCTATTACAAAATGTAATGACTGAGACTTGACTAAATACAAAAGTATGATCCCAACAGAAACATTCGACAGAATACCTACCAACTGAGGGTATGACCATTAATAAGTTTCCAAACTAAAGATTAAAACTTGCA